>JADBJO010016126.1:35000-41489 GCA_016801955.1 Conus betulinus | reverse complement strand
GTTGAAAGGTACCAGAATATTTGCGAGTGAAAATTATCCATTGCGTGTGAGGAAGATCAGAAGAAAACTTGTGGAATTAGCAAAACAAAAATCAGAGCAAGAAAGTGTGGATGATTTATGATCATCTTGTCATGGATGGGGAAAAAGTTTTGGCTCAATGGCAATCGAGGGCTTGTTCTAGTGAAATAGCAGTCCGTTGCACAAAATTATCAGATTCAGCCAATAATGCAATATAGTGCAAAATTTGGAGTTTTTAAAAAAAGGTTTAGAATTGAAATGGTACATTTCTTTGATTAAACAGTGTTCAAATGTTGACATTCGAACTCCTAATAAGATTGTGTACTGTGAACTCAGATGGCACCCAGTTTACGTAAATGTGTACGTTAAATTTCTAAAATATTGGTTCAATCTAATTTGAATGGACGAGAACATATTGCCATTAAAAGCATATAAATCACTATTTATCTGGACAAGAATGGTAATAAAACTTGGGCTACAAATATTCGTCAGTTTTTTTTTTCATGAAGATGGATTTGCTTTTGTAAGTTTCAGAGACTGATTGATTGTAAATGGCAGGATTGGCATAGCCACATGTATGATAGAGATAGATATGCACTGTATTGACTACTTAAAACGTCGTGTATGAAAGAAATTTACATTGATATGAAAATGAACCGTTACATAGGAAGCGCATTAACTGAATTTAGATTGGGTAATTTCTAACATTGCTTGTCATCGCTTTAAGTATAGTCTCAAGAGGAAAAATGAGTTGGTTTATCGACTGTGACATCTGGCTAAAGAAGTTGAAATTTGTTTCTTGTTTTGTTGTCCAACCCTTGTAATTTTCAATTGACTTTGCTCGTGTCATCCAGAAATGAAAATACTATTTCCAGTCTAGCACAATGTTGATATAAAGCACGGAAAATACTAGACACTGTAATGTCATATAGCATGTATTTACATAATGCTCATCATATTGCACCAGCTGGTTTTCTAACATGATATTTGAGCGACTGTAGTGGTACTACTTATGCAAGGTGAGGTGCTGGTTTTGGGGGCTGGTGTCACATATCAAGCTCGTGCGAATGATCTATGGAATAAATCAGCTGGATTTTTAGAAAACAAATGATGTCACAATTAACTTGCTTACTTTGTGTTATGTCATTTTACCACCGACCTTAAACATCTTGCAGTGTATGATTTCACAAGTAAAAAAAAAACCTCTAAAGCATTCAAACTGAGTCAGCCCTCTTCAACGTCTGGAGAGTTCCTTGGCGATGGTGTGTTCAAACGCTCCTGGAAGTGTTCAGTCCATCTGTTCTTCTGCTGCTCTTCTCCTGTGAGTTGCCTTCCCTCTCTGTCTTTAATTGGTCATTTTGGCTTCCTGAATTATTCTGCCAGCTTCTTGATGGTGTCATACAGTTTCTTTCATGTTTCCCTGTTTTGCTACTTGCCCAGCTTCTGTTGCTAGGTCATCTACATAGTTGGTCTTGTCTGTTTTGATCTCTTTTTTTCTTGTCCCTGCTCTTGCATAGGCTGTCTGCCGGGACCCATTCCTTGTGCTGGTGCTTACTGTGGCCAAGCACTTCCTGGCATGTTGATGTTACTGCCTCCTTGATCTCCTTCCACTTGTCCTCTAGTGTACCGTCTTCCTCTTCCAGCAGTTCTTGCAGTACTTGAAACATGTTGCTAAGAATTGTTTTATATTCTTGGATTTTCGTTAGTATCTCTCATGAGAGCTGTGTTGTGCTTGTGTCGTACTGCATGTGCGTCATCCATTTCTTCTTCAACTTCAATTTAAGCCTGGTCACAACGAAATGGTGGTCTGAAGCCAGGTCTGCTCCTTTCTCTGGATCTTGTGAATTTCTTGTTGATGCATTGAGAACTGTCAAGTCACAAACAGTAGCAAAGGCAATATGGGAAACATGGTCTTGCATAGGAATACCACAACAAATCATGTCTGACTGAGCGAGCCAATTTGTCTCCAGCACTATGTCAGAAGTGAACAGGCTATTGAGCATCAAAGGCATTGCAACCACACCTTATCATGCCCAAACTAATTGTCTTGTTCAACGTTTCAATGGCACAGTCAAGGCTGTCCTCAAATATTTGTGCCTGGAACAACCAAAGGAATGGGATAGCTATATCAAGGCATTACTATTTGCTTACAGAGAGTCACCTCAGGAATCACTCAGACATTCATCATTTGAACTACTCTTTGGACAGCCTTAACAGGACAGGAGAACGTCATGCCAATATTTCAGCAAGAGAGCCAAAAGTAGAAAGCTTGAACCAGGAAGCAACGTGCTGATTTTGCTGCCCCAGAAACACAACAATCTCCAACTGATGTGGAAAGGACCACATGAAGTGATCAGAAGAGTTGGACCTGTGGACTACAAGGTCAATATGCTGAAGCAGTACAATCAACGAAAAGAGGAGGAAGAGCAATCAGCAGTTGTCATGCAAAAAGAAGAGAGTGAGTCATATATTACAAAGCATATACCCCTCATTCCTCTCCATCAGACGGTAAATGCATCCAAAATGAATTTTGGACCGGATTTAGATGCGAAACAACAAAAGCATCTCGACCATATTGTGAAGAAGAATAGCCGCATCATAACTGATCTGCCAGGTATCAACAAACATAGTAACATGTGGTCTGAACATAACCACGGATTCTCCAGTCAAGGTGCATCAATATCCATAATCTCATTCACAGACAGAGACAATGAAAACTGAAGCTGAACAGATATTTGAAATGGGAGTTATCAAGCAGACAAGTCTCCCTATAATGCTCAGATAGTTCTTGTCAAGAAGGAAGACAGTTCCGTCAGATTTTGTTCTGTCAATGGTCAGCGCACTGTAACATGGTCTGCAAGTCATCTTTGGAGATCTGAGATGGTATGACAATGGCAGAGTGCTTATCTACAGACCGTTTTTGTGACCAGTAGTCTGCGCACCAGCGTATGAAACCAGCTAAGTGTGAGAGGAATTAATGACTCTCCCAAGACATTCTAACCCTAAACCCGTGTAGAACAAGAAAGTTTGTATATATATATATATATATATATATATATATATATATATATATATATATATATATATATATATATATATATATATACATATATGCATACATATGTAGATAGATAGATATGTATGTATCACCCCCTATTTCTACAATCTAAGACATAAGAGCAAGCTTTGTTTATAATTCAATATTTCTTGCAGTCATTGCAACATTTGGAGACTACAAACTTGCTGAAGACTCATTTTGAGAAGCATTTATTATTCCCCATGTACCCACTCAAGCACATAGGCAGAATTATCTACCACTGCAGATATGAATGCTTATCTCCTCGTTTTTTCTTAATCTCCCCCTATTTCTTCAATCTAAGACATAAGAGCAGGCTTTGTTTATACTTGAATATTTCTTGCAGTCACTGCAACACCTAGCTGCTCTGTAAGTTGCTGGGACGGTGCTGGTACTTATCCTTGGAATTTATTAGTTCATTGTAATTTAGTCCCTTGCGGATTCATTCCAAGAACTGGCCCTGAGCACTTGTGTCTTGAGAGGCTATCTTTTTTATAGTTTCTACTTTACACAAGAAAATGTAGCTTGTTTTGCTCTTTCGTGATTTTGTTTTGCTTCTTAGGTGGCTCCTTTGGTTAGTTTTTTGAAAACTCAACAAACATACTATGGTATTGTACACCAATCTTTTTCTGGGAGAGCATTCTTCTTATAGTCAAAAAAGGCAGAGGTGTCACGTTACCACTTTCCACGGTCACTGTGGAGAAACAATCAGGTTTCGAAATACCGGTATCTGACCAGGAGTTACATGTTAGTGAGTTTTCTCCTTATTGGAGATTGTCTTCCCTTTGGAGACTACAAGCTTGTCGAAGGCTCATTTTGAGAAGCATTTATTATTCCCCATTCACCCACTCAAGCACATACTATTAGTTAGGCAGAATATCTACCACTGCAGATATGAATGCTTATCTCCCCTTATTTCTTCAATCTAAGACATAAGAGCAAGCTTTGTTTATAATTCAATATTTCTTGCAGTCATTGCAACACTAGCTGCTCTGTAAGTTGCTGGAACGGTGCTGGTACTTATCCTTGGAATTTATTAGTTCATTGTAATTTAGTCCTTGCAGATTCATTCCAAGACCTGGCCCTCAGGACTTGTGTCTTGAGAGGTTATCTTTTTATAGTTTCTGCTTTTCACAAGAAAATGTAGCTTGTTTTGCTCTTTCATGATTTACTTTTGCTTCTTAGGTGGCATCCCCCCCCCCCCTCTTTCTTTCTCTCTTCCTTTGTCTCACAAAGGCAATGTAGGTTACTAACCTATGTCAATGCTCAGTCTCGCTCTGCCGCTCCCCACAGTATCCCGGGTCCCCAAACAATGACACTGAAAAAGGTGACATTACTTTGCGAGCAAGTCGCCCGTTTCCCTCCCTCCCTCCCTTCCTTTTCATCATGCGCCATGGCAATCATGTGTGTGATGAACCCATGCATGATGCAAGCATGTGAAAGAGCGCTTTGTCAATTAGCATGAAGGCTAAATAAAATCAATGCCAACCACTAAGATAGAGTATTCTCGAATCTAGTGCACATTTCCACACACTGGAGGTGAGGGGGGTGAGGGGGTGGGGGGGTGGGGGGCCCTTCTTTGTCTTTTGTGACACAAAGCAAACCGGAATAGGAACCTGAATGTGTAGCTTAACAGACTAAAGGAGAACCTCTGCTCCTCCAGTTCACTGTGCCACAGACAGCTGTAAGACTGATCACCACCAGTGAAAAAAAGAAAACACAGTCAGATTGGGGAAAGATCATGTCTACCACTCTGAGATACTCTGTGTAAGATTCACTGGTCACCCAGAACTGTAAGTTGAAACTATGTTTCTCAATTATGAGACTATGCATTGATTGTATATGTGGGCCATGTGTTTTAACAATAACTTTATGTCAATACTTCGCAAAATCAATCAAGATGATGAAGCATTCTGTTGTAACAGTTGTTTGCCACAAGTTGGTCAAAACTACCAAGAGTTTTGATCAATATTTTTGTTAACAATCTGATTAACATTCTTTGTTAACAAACTGACTTTTGCCAGTATTCAATACTACCTATTACGTTGATAATTGAATGTTAAAGTCTGACAGGTAAAACAGTATGCCTGTACTGGGTGAAAACTGTTAAGCTGATTTATGAATACTGTTGATTGTCGGAATGCCCTATAGTAGGTGACTCTAAATCTAATAAACATATGTACTTGGGTTTAATTCAGAAGAAAACTGACGAGTTGTTTGACTTCCATTGGTTTGCATTGTATTACTGTCTCCTATCCCTTGTTTCACTCAGTCTCTGAGAGAAAGTAGAGGCTGATAATGATGGTAGATATGTTTATCCTAGTCTAATCCTTTGTTGGCTGAAATCTCACACATTTACTGAAAGCCAGAGGGCAAGTGTGAGAACTCAACAAGCAGGACTCTCAGCCACTTTACTTCAGACCAGGTTCTGTTTTTATGAGCAGAGCCTGGGTTCATACCTAGCCCGGGGTGTGCATGTTACCGGTCCAGCAGAGACAGCTCCTCAAGGAGATCAGCATGCCTAAAGAGAAGGTGGACCAGTCACCAGCAACTAGAGAGAGATCAACACTCATCTCCAACATTAAATAACTTCTGATATTCCAAGTACTCCAACTCAAATCATCCAGAACTTTCCCTCTCTTCATGATGACAGAAAGAGTGGGAACAAAAGTCGGCCAGAACTGAATTATTGAAATTGATTTGAATATTTCACCCTTGTATAAACCAGTAAAGTTGATGCGAAAGTACACTTATCTTGTGTCAGTTCTTTGTTTTCATTTAGTATTGAATATTTGAATTTATCTCTAATTCTGTCTCTTGGAGTTACAAGCACTTTTAAGTGTGCAAGCATAAGGAGGATTATTGATGAGCCACTCTTGAGTAGTTTAAACAGTCCCAAGAAAAATAAAAAAATCTTTTGATGACTGGTACCAGAAAGCTGCTCCTTCCAGAACTTGTAAGAGAGATGATGGAGATGAAATTTTAACATAATTCTAATGGAGTAAACACCGTAAGTCCTTTCCATAGAGGACAACACCGACCAACCCGAACTCTCGTCACAGGGCTCTGTGTGTGTGTGTGTGTGTGTGTGTGTGTGTGTGTGTGTGTGTGTGGTATACTGCAGTGTAGATAGAAAGTAAAACAGGTCGTGGGGATTGTTTGCCATCTTTGTGGTGTAGACTGGGGTAATAATGATGCAGCCAGCACCATCAGCAAAACAATTATTGGAAAGATTGCATGGAAAGGAATGAAAAGAGGTGAGAGGGGATATAAAATATTTGAAAGGAAAATGTGTGGCTGGGACTCACTGATATCTAACAGGGCCAACAGCTGTGTGGCCATATTGCAGTGCACAGTTGTCTGTCTGTCTGTCTGTCTATTTGTCTGTCTGTCTC
>JADBJO010016126.1:10000-17500 GCA_016801955.1 Conus betulinus | reverse complement strand
CACACACATACACACATTCTCTTTCTCACTCTCTCTCTCTCTCTCTCTCTCTCTCTCTCTGGGTCTCTAACCGTACACAGTAGCTGAGAGAGGTCACGGTTATTTAGCTCCTCCTGTTTAAGCGTTTTTCTTTGGATCTGTGCAGTGTTGTGACTCCAGACTCGTGCAGTGTATACCTCTACGACCATGCCGTGTCTTTCACTTTCTTTTCATGCTGCGTGTGGTGGTTTCTCAGCTGGGCAAAATTCAAAGCTGCCATGCACCTTGCTGTGTAAACGGTGCCACCCTAGGTTTGTTACTCTTTCTCCTTTATTTAGGACATTTGATTAATCAGTGTGGTGACGTTAAACTTAACCGTTGACCTGCACCATGCAGGACTGATGCAACATGCCAGACCTGACTGACCAGTGCTGTTGGTGCTGCACGTCGTGACAGTGTGGAGACAGCAGCCCCTTATCAGACCCTCCTCTGAAGGCCAGGATGACAGCACCGAGTAACAAGTCTGATCAAATGTATGATGATATGAAACAGATCAAGGATGCTTTCACTATTTTTCAAATGTGAATTAAGTGACTTAAAACAAGAACTTTTTTCTGAAAAATAAAAAGGAATCTTTAAAAGCTGAAAATCAGAAACTGAACGAAAAGATTGGCATAAAAGGTGATGATCTTGAGGGCACATTAAAACGTAACAACATAATCATTCACAGAATCCCTCGTTCTGACAACGAATGTTGGCAAAAGTGTGAGGAGCTTGTTCAGATATGATCACAGACAGACCGGAGTTTCTGAAGACTTTCAGTTTGACCGACTTCATCCAGTTAATTCTAAGCATGATTCCCCAACAGTTGCCCACTGTACCTTCTTCAAACAAAACGAACAAAAATTTCCACATAAGATCTAAGTTGAAAGGTACCAGAATATTGCGAGTGAAAATTATCCATTGCGTGTGAGGAAGATCAGAAGAAAACTTGTGGAATTAGCAAAACAAAAATCAGAGCAAGAAAGTGTGGATGATTTATGATCATCTTGTCATGGATGGGGAAAAGTTTGGCTCAATGGCAATCGAGGGCTTGTTCTAGTGAAATAGCAGTCCGTTGCACAAAATTATCAGATTCAGCCAATAATGCAATATAGTGCAAAATTTGGAGTTTTTAAAAAGGTTTAGAATTGAAATGGTACATTTCTTTGATTAAACAGTGTTCAAATGTTGACATTCGAACTCCTAATAAGATTGTGTACTGTGAACTCAGATGGCACCCAGTTTACGTAAATGTGTACGTTAAATTTCTAAAATATTGGTTCAATCTAATTTGAATGGACGAGAACATATGCCATTAAAAGCATATAAATCACTATTTATCTGGACAAGAATGGTAATAAAACTTGGGCTACAAATATTCGTCAGTTTTTTTTTCATGAAGATGGATTTGCTTTTGTAAGTTTCAGAGACTGATTGATTGTAAATGGCAGGATTGGCATAGCCACATGTATGATAGAGATAGATATGCACTGTATTGACTACTTAAAACGTCGTGTATGAAAGAAATTTACATTGATATGAAAATGAACCGTTACATAGGAAGCGCATTAACTGAATTTAGATTGGGTAATTTCTAACATTGCTTGTCATCGCTTTAAGTATAGTCTCAAGAGGAAAAATGAGTTGGTTTATCGACTGTGACATCTGGCTAAAGAAGTTGAAATTTGTTTCTTGTTTTGTTGTCCAACCCTTGTAATTTTCAATTGACTTTGCTCGTGTCATCCAGAAATGAAAATACTATTTCCAGTCTAGCACAATGTTGATATAAAGCACGGAAAATACTAGACACTGTAATGTCATATAGCATGTATTTACATAATGCTCATCATATTGCACCAGCTGGTTTTCTAACATGATATTTGAGCGACTGTAGTGGTACTACTTATGCAAGGTGAGGTGCTGGTTTTGGGGGCTGGTGTCACATATCAAGCTCGTGCGAATGATCTATGGAATAAATCAGCTGGATTTTTAGAAAACAAATGATGTCACAATTAACTGCTTACTTTGTGTTATGTCATTTTACACCGACCTTAAACATCTTGCAGTGTATGATTTCACAAGTAAAAAAAAAACCTCTAAAGCATTCAAACTGAGTCAGCCTCTTCAACGTCTGGAGAGTTCCTTGGCGATGGTGTGTTCAAACGCTCCTGGAAGTGTTCAGTCCATCTGTTCTTCTGCTGCTCTTCTCCTGTGAGTTGCCTTCCCTCTCTGTCTTTAATTGGTCATTTTGGCTTCCTGAATTATTCTGCCAGCTTCTTGATGGTGTCATACAGTTCTTTCATGTTTCCCTGTTTTGCTACTGCCCAGCTTCTGTTGCTAGGTCATCTACATAGTTGGTCTTGTCTGTTTTGATCTCTTTTTTTCTTGTCCCTGCTCTTGCATAGGCTGTCTGCCGGGACCCATTCCTTGTGCTGGTGCTTACTGTGGCCAAGCACTTCCTGGCATGTTGATGTTACTGCCTCCTTGATCTCCTTCCACTTGTCCTCTAGTGTACCGTCTTCCTCTTCCAGCAGTTCTTGCAGTACTTGAAACATGTTGCTAAGAATTTTTATATTCTTGGATTTCGTTAGTATCTCTCATGAGAGCTGTGTTGTGCTTGTGTCGTACTGCATGTGCGTCATCCATTTCTTCTTCAACTTCAATTTAAGCCTGGTCACAACGAAATGGTGGTCTGAAGCCAGGTCTGCTCCTTTCTCTGGATCTTGTGAATTCTTGTTGATGCATTGAGAACTGTCAAGTCACAAACAGTAGCAAAGGCAATATGGGAAACATGGTCTTGCATAGGAATACCACAACAAATCATGTCTGACTGAGCGAGCCAATTTGTCTCCAGCACTATGTCAGAAGTGAACAGCTATTGAGCATCAAAGGCATTGCAACCACACCTTATCATGCCCAAACTAATTGTCTTGTTCAACGTTTCAATGGCACAGTCAAGGCTGTCCTCAAATATTTGTGCCTGGAACAACCAAAGGAATGGGATAGCTATATCAAGGCATTACTATTTGCTTACAGAGAGTCACCTCAGGAATCACTCAGACATTCATCATTTGAACTACTCTTTGGACAGCCTTAACAGGACAGGAGAACGTCATGCCAATATTTCAGCAAGAGAGCCAAAAGTAGAAAGCTTGAACCAGGAAGCAACGTGCTGATTTTGCTGCCCCAGAAACACAAACAATCTCCAACTGATGTGGAAAGGACCACATGAAGTGATCAGAAGAGTTGGACCTGTGGACTACAAGGTCAATATGCTGAAGCAGTACAATCAACGAAAAGAGGAGGAAGAGCAATCAGCAGTTGTCATGCAAAAAGAAGAGAGTGAGTCATATATTACAAAGCATATACCCCTCATTCCTCTCCATCAGACGGTAAATGCATCCAAAATGAATTTTGGACCGGATTTAGATGCGAAACAACAAAAGCATCTCGACCATATTGTGAAGAAGAATAGCCGCATCATAACTGATCTGCCAGGTATCAACAAACATAGTAACATGTGGTCTGAACATAACCACGGATTCTCCAGTCAAGGTGCATCAATATCCATAATCTCATTCACAGACAGAGACAATGAAAACTGAAGCTGAACAGATATTTGAAATGGGAGTTATCAAGCAGACAAGTTCTCCCTATAATGCTCAGATAGTTCTTTGTCAAGAAGGAAGACAGTTCCGTCAGATTTTGTTCTGTCAATGGTCAGCGCACTGTAACATGGTCTGCAAGTCATCTTTGGAGATCTGAGATGGTATGACAATGGCAGAGTGCTTATCTACAGACCGTTTTTGTGACCAGTAGTCTGCGCACCAGCGTATGAAACCAGCTAAGTGTGAGAGGAATTAATGACTCTCCCAAGACATTCTAACCCTAAAAACCGTGTAGAACAAGAAAGTTTGTATATATATATATATATATATATATATATATATATATATATATATATATATATATATATATATATACATACACATATATGCATACATATGTAGATAGATAGATATGTATGTATCACCCCCTATTTCTACAATCTAAGACATAAGAGCAAGCTTTGTTTATAATTCAATATTTCTTGCAGTCATTGCAACATTTGGAGACTACAAACTTGCTGAAGACTCATTTTGAGAAGCATTTATTATTCCCATGTACCCACTCAAGCACATAGGCAGAATTATCTACCACTGCAGATGAATGCTTATCTCCTCGTTTTTCTTAATCTCCCCCTATTTCTTCAATCTAAGACATAAGAGCAGGCTTTGTTTATACTTGAATATTTCTTGCAGTCACTGCAACACCTAGCTGCTCTGTAAGTTGCTGGGACGGTGCTGGTACTTATCCTTGGAATTTATTAGTTCATTGTAATTTAGTCCCTTGCGGATTCATTCCAAGAACTGGCCCTGAGCACTTGTGTCTTGAGAGGCTATCTTTTTTATAGTTTCTACTTTACACAAGAAAATGTAGCTTGTTTTGCTCTTTCGTGATTTTGTTTTGCTTCTTAGGTGGCTCCTTTGGTTAGTTTTTTTTGAAACTCAACAAACATACTATGGTATTGTACACCAATCTTTTTCTGGGAGAGCATTCTTCTTATAGTCAAAAAGGCAGAGGTGTCACGTTACCACTTTCCACGGTCACTGTGGAGAAACAATCAGGTTTCGAAATACCGGTATCTGACCAGGAGTTACATGTTAGTGAGTTTTCTCCTTATTGGAGATTGTCTCCCTTTGGAGACTACAAGCTTGTCGAAGGGCTCATTTTGAGAAGCATTTATTATTCCCCATTCACCCACTCAAGCACATACTATTAGTTAGGCAGAATTATCTACCACTGCAGATATGAATGCTTATCTCTCCCCTTATTTTCTTCAATCTAAGACATAAGAGCAAGCTTTGTTTATAATTCAATATTTCTTGCAGTCATTGCAACACCTAGCTGCTCTGTAAGTTGCTGGAACGGTGCTGGTACTTATCCTTGGAATTTATTAGTTCATTGTAATTTAGTCCCTTGCAGATTCATTCCAAGACCTGGCCCTCAGGACTTGTGTCTTGAGAGGTTATCTTTTTATAGTTTCTGCTTTTCACAAGAAAATGTAGCTTGTTTGCTCTTTCATGATTTACTTTTGCTTCTTAGGTGGCATCCCCCCCCCTTTCTTTCTCTCTTCCTTTGTCTCACAAAGGCAATGTAGGTTACTAACCTATGTCAATGCTCAGTCTCGCTCTGCCGCTCCCCACAGTATCCCGGGTCCCCAAACAATGACACTGAAAAAGGTGACATTACTTTGCGAGCAAGTCGCCCGTTTCCCTCCCTCCCTCCCTTCCTTTTCATCATGCGCCATGGCAATCATGTGTGTGATGAACCCATGCATGATGCAAGCATGTGAAAGAGCGCTTTGTCAATTAGCATGAAGGCTAAATAAAATCAATGCCAACCACTAAGATAGAGTATTCTCGAATCTAGTGCACATTTCCACACACTGGAGGTGAGGGGGTGAGGGGGGCCCTTCTTTGTCTTTTGTGACACAAAGCAAACCGGAATAGGAACCTGAATGTGTAGCTTAACAGACTAAAGGAGAACCTGTGCTCCTCCAGTTCACTGTGCCACAGACAGCTGTAAGACTGATCACCACCAGTGAAAAAAAGAAAACACAGTCAGATTGGGGAAAGATCATGTCTACCACTCTGAGATACTCTGTGTAAGATTCACTGGTCACCCAGAACTGTAAGTTGAAACTATGTTTCTCAATTATGAGACTATGCATGATTGTATATGTGGGCCATGTGTTTTAACAATATAACTTTATGTCAATACTTCGCAAAATCAATCAAGATGATGAAGCATTCTGTTGTAACAGTTGTTTGCCACAAGTTGGTCAAAACTACCAAGAGTTTTGATCAATATTTTTGTTAACAATCTGATTAACATTCTTTGTTAACAAACTGACTTTTGCCAGTATTCAATACTACCTATTACGTTGATAATTGAATGTTAAAGTCTGACAGGTAAAACAGTATGCCTGTACTGGGTGAAAACTGTTAAGCTGATTTATGAATACTGTTGATTGTCGGAATGCCCTATAGTAGGTGACTCTAAATCTAATAAACATATGTACTTGGGTTTAATTCAGAAGAAAACTGACGAGTTGTTTGACTTCCATTGGTTTGCATTGTATTACTGTCTCCTATCCCTTGTTTCACTCAGTCTCTGAGAGAGAAAGTAGAGGCTGATAATGATGGTAGATATGTTTATCCTAGTCTAATCCTTTGTTGGCTGAAATCTCACACATTTACTGAAAGCCAGAGGGCAAGTGTGAGAACTCAACAAGCAGGACTCTCAGCCACTTACTTCAGACCAGGTTCTGTTTTTATGAGCAGAGCCTGGGTTCATACCTAGCCCGGGTGTGCATGTTACCGGTCCAGCAGAGACAGCTCCTCAAGGAGATCAGCATGCCTAAAGAGAAGGTGGACCAGTCACCAGCAACTAGAGAGAGATCAACACTCATCTCCAACATTAAATAACTTCTGATATTCCAAGTACTCCAACTCAAATCATCCAGAACTTTCCCTCTCTTCATGATGACAGAAAGAGTGGGAACACAAAGTCGGCCAGAACTGAATTATTGAAATTGATTTGAATATTTCACCCTTGTATAAACCAGTAAAGTTGATATGCGAAAGTACACTTATCTTGTGTCAGTTCTTTGTTTTCATTTAGTATTGAATATTTGAATTTATCTCTAATTCTGTCTCTTGGAGTTACAAGCACTTTTAAGTGTGCAAGCATAAGGAGGATTATTGATGAGCACTCTTGAGTAGTTTAAACAGTCCCAAGAAAAAAAAAAAAATCTTTGATGACTGGTACCAGAAAGCTGCTCCTTCCAGAACTTGTAAGAGAGATGATGGAGATGAAATTTTAACATAATTCTAATGGAGTAAACACCGTAAGTCCTTTCCATAGAGGACAACACCGACCAACCCCGAACTCTCGTCACAGGGCTCTGTGTGTGTGTGTGTGTGTGTGTGTGTGTGTGTATACTGCAGTGTAGATAGAAAGTGTAGATAGAAAGTAAAAACAGGTCGTGGGGATTGTTTGCCATCTTTGTGGTGTAGACTGGGGTAATAATGATGCAGCCAGCACCATCAGCAAAACAATTATTGGAAAGATTGCATGGAAGGAATGAAAAGAGGTGAGAGGGGATATAAAATATTTGAAAGGAAAATGTGTGGCTGGGACTCACTGATATCTAACAGGGCAACAGCTGTGTGGCCATATTGCAGTGCACAGTTGTCTGTCTGTCTGTCTGTCTATTTGTCTGTCTGTCTCAGTCTCTCTCTCTGTCTCTGTCTGTCTCTGTCTCTGTCTGTCTGTCTGTCTCTGTCTGTCTCTGTCTGTCTCTGTCTGTCTCTGTCTGTGTGTGTGTGTGTGTGTGTCTCTCTCTCTCTCCCTCTCTCATCCTCTTTCTCTCAC
>JADBJO010016126.1:0-2500 GCA_016801955.1 Conus betulinus | reverse complement strand
CGATCTGTCGATCGTTCATTCATCATTGTGTTTATCCTTATGACTTCATTGTGCATAATGGAGGAACTAATATTCCTTTTCTCAAGACAAAAATGAACCTGAAAAAACAAATCATGTGTTATAGGGCCTCACTCAACCTTTTGCCTCCTCATCTAGTTTCTACTCTACAGCAACTTTCTCGAAACAACAACGAACAACCATCATGACTATTCAAGTATTCCTGAAACATTGTACAATGTATCCAAGTTATCAACACCCTTACTGGAGGACTGCTCCAACTGGCCCTGCTACCAATCACACTTCTATGTCTGGCTGAAGTGTACCCACCACAAACTTTTGAAACATGTCCACCTGTCTTCTACTCAAAGAGCCCACCAATTGACTCTGCTGCTTATTAGTGGCCTTCATCCTAATCCCGGTCCTAGACGCCCACGGTGCCGCTGTGGTGTTTGTGCATTCGCGTGCAAGACAGGAGTGATCGCGTGCGATGAATGTGGCCAGTGGCTCCGCAGGGAATGCATTGGGATGTCTACCACACTCTTTACAAGACTCGGTGATTCCAGTGATCCGTGGGCTTGTCCTTCCTGCAACGTTGTCAACGTCTCATCCAAGTCATACTCCTTGCCTGATCAGACATCAACAACGCAAGTAAGTCAGTTACATACCAACTCTAGTCAGACCCCTGCACCAATACAGTCACCTGCACAGCCACCAAGGATTCAACGACAAGGTGCCCACATCACTACACCACAACGCAATCAGACAACACAAGTTCAGATTCTAGAACCCGGGGTGTGAAGAGGCTTTACCTGGAACACACTAGACACCCCGTTCTTCATGCCAGTTTTTTTTTCCCACGGAGAAGTTAGGGAATGGAACAACCTTCCTGCCAGCCTCACTGACTCTCCTTCACTGGAGAGATTCAAGCAAGGCCTAGGCTGTTCTACAAGCCTAGGTCTTCTCTGCCATAATCCACCAAGGCAGCATTGTACATAGTTTTAACATAGTTTTTAAAACTCTTAGAGCCAGTGGGTCGCCATTAAAATCCCCAAATAGGGAACCAGCTCTAAACCGTCACCCATTCATCTTCTTAAAACCGAAAAGGCAGAGGAGTCAAATTACCACTTTCCGGTCACTGAGGAGAAACAATCAGGTTTCGAAATACCGGTATCTGACCAGGATTATATGTTAGCGAGCTTCCTCCCCATTGGAGATGTCTCCCCCTCTTCGGAGACTATAAGCTTGCTGAAGGCTCATTTTGAGAAAGCATTTATTATTCCCATTCACCCACTCAAGCACATACTGTCAGTTAGGCAGAATCATCCACCACTGCAGATATGAAGGCTTACACCCCCCCTATTTCTACAATCTGAGACATAAGAGCAAGCTTTGTTTATATTCAATATTCTTGCAGTATTGCAAAATCTAGCTGCTCGGTAAGTTGCTGGCGTTTTGACTCTGGGCCTTCCTCAGGGACTTTTTTAATTGAGCGTACTACTTTAAAAACCAAACAGAGTCCTTACAGTCCCTGTCTTTCTTGTGATTATTACGCCATGAATTACAGATGGCTGGCACAGGCCCCCAACAGAGAACAAATTCGAAATTTGCCAGTTAAACAAAATTGATCAGTGTTACACCATCCATAACCAATCCACCCCCTCCCCCTTCCCCAATGACTGCACAACATCCACTACACAGACACCTCCCCCCCATGCCCCCCACCGCACACACACACACACACACACACACACACACCGCACACACAAACACACACACACCCATCACACACACACACACTCCCGCACATCCCACAACCGACGGACGCATGACCATCAGAAAGAGAGAGAGAAAGAGAAGAAGCGAGCGAGAGAGAGAGAGAGAGTGAGGCCAGAAACAGAGAGAAGAGGGAGAGATCAGAGATTAGGGAACTACCCATGTTTTGCGTAAACATATATAGAGAATAATATGGAATAAAAGAAAACCCAACGCTAAAAATTTGCACCGCTCCCAGCAGCTGAAAGAGCTGGACGATTTAAAAACATTACTGGATCAATTAAAAATCAAAAAGTCGTCGACTCATTGTCTTCCAGTCTTTATTTTGATAATGTTCGCCCTTTTCAAGGCTTCATCCGGATTATTATTATAGTCAAAGCTATAAGCTCGCGAAGACGAAAAGTATTATTTTAAAATATTCCTGATATGAAGACCTTGAAAAAGGACGAAAAATGGGAGAAAGAAAGAAGAGAAGACACTGTGGTCGAAGGAACTTCTTGATTTTATATTATATTATTAATTTATATCGATATATATATTACTATAATATATATATATAATAGATATATATATATGTACACACCCACACACACACACACTCACACGGATATTATATAATTATATATAGATTACACACACATATGTATATATACAATACATCGTGGATAAATATATACATGTGTGCGGGTGTGTTTGGTGGTGGTGTGTGTGGGAGTTGTGTGGCGTG
>JADBJO010016125.1:30000-41491 GCA_016801955.1 Conus betulinus | reverse complement strand
GACAAAAAAGGACAGGCAGGCGACACAAGAGAGCGATACCGGTAGACCGGCAAGACACAGAGGAACTGAGAGAGAGAGACGAGAGGAGAGAGGAGGAGAGATAGGAGACGAGAAGAGGAGATAGGAGGAGAAGAGAGAGAGAGAGAGAGACAGCCAGGACAGACAGACAGACAGATAGAGTGATCAGACAGGACAGAACAGACAGACCAGACAGACAGAAGGACAGACACGGAGAACAGCCACCACAGGACAGACACGGAGAACAGACAGAACAGACAGAAGGAACAGACAGACCAGAAAGAACGGTACCGACGGAGAAAAGAAAACGCAGACAGGACTGAGACATGAGAGATGGAAAGCGAGATGAAGGACCGGCTGACAGAGAAATGGAGACATACTGCAAAAAGCGGTCGACATCGCAGAAAGAAAGAGCCTTCAACACAGGGAGCGTCTACTGGCACATTTTTCGCTTTGCTGCGAGGAATGGAGAGCAGCAGGAACACACAAGTGATTTAATGTAATGCCTGGACTAACTGAGAGAGAGAGAGAGAGAGGAGAGAGAGGGAGGGAAAGAGAGAGGGAGGAGAGGGTAGGGAGAGAGAGAGAGAGCGGAGAGAATGAGAAAGAGACGAAGACAGAAGACAGTAAGGCAGAACGAGAGAGAGAGAGAGGAGAGAAGAGAGAATAGTTCGAGAGAGAGCGCTGGAGAGAGAGAGGGAGATGGAGAGAGAAGAGAGGAGGAGAGAGACAGAGAGAGAAGAGGAGAGGAGAGTGAGAAGAAAGAGAGAGACCAGGACAAAGAGATAGAGGCGACAGACAGACAGAGAGAGAGCGAGGCAGACAGACAGGATGACAGAGACATACATAGACAGACTAATACGGACAGACAGACAGACATTTATACAGAGAGAAAGAGGGTAGGGGGAAGAATCGTTGTGTTATCAGCACAGTGTCTTTTTCCATACTGTCATTCTTAAAATAATTCATGCAAACGAGGCTTATTATAACACACACACACACACACACACACACACACACACACACACACACACACACCACACCACACACACACAACCACACAAATCGAACAGTTTAAAAACAAAAAACCACTGTGTAAATTACAAAAATTTTCAGTTCATTTAAAAACCTTTTTTGAGCTAAAACGCAGAAGACCTGCCAATTGCAGTGAAACAGACAGACGACAAAAAAAAAGTAATCGAAACTAGAGAGAGAGATGAGACAGGCGAGACAGGGACAGACAGACAGACAAACAGACAGAAAGACAGACGCAGGCAGAGAGAGAGAGAGAGAGATGATACAGAAGAGAGACAGAAGGAGGAGCGGAGAGGAGAGATGGTGAGGCAGAGAGGAGAGAGAAGAGAGAGGGAGAGAGAGACGGAGAGAGGAGGTCGAGAGAGTGATGAGAGAGAGAGAGTGGTTGAGCGAGGGTAGAGAGCGAGAGGAGAGAGGAGAGACATGAGAGAGAGGAGAGAGGAGAGGAGAGAGAGAGAGGGAAGGAGGAGAGAGGAGACCGGGAGAGAGACGCGAGACGGAGGGAGAAGAAGAGGAGAGAGAGGAGAGGAAGAAAGAGAGGGAGAGGAGAGGAGAGAGAGAGAGAGGAGAGACAGAGAGAGAGAGAGAGAGAGGAGAGGAGGGAGAAAGAGAAGAGAGCAGAAGAGACAGAGGAGAGAGATAGAGGGAAGAGAGAGACAGACAGACATACAGGCAGTCAGACAGCCTGACAGAGGCATAACAGGAAACAGGAGAGAGAGAGAGAGAGAGATTGAGAGAGAGAGGAGAGAGAGACGGCGAGAGAGAGAGAGAGAGACAGGACAGAGACAGACAGACAGACAGACAAACAGACAGACAGGCAGGAGACTGACTGACAGACAGGGAAAAAAAAAAAACAGACAAAGAAACGAAGATAGAAAGACAGACAGACTGAGAGAGACTGTCAGGATAGTGACAGGATGACAGACAATTTGAGACGTACATGCGTCGCAATAACGGCTTTGAGCACAACCACCTGTCGTTTGGACCTCTACAACAAATTAGACACAGCAATATAAACGTTGTAACATCTGGTCCATTTCATAGAGAGAGAGACAGACAGACAGACACGACAGACAGACAGACAGAGACAAAGAGAGAACACAGAGAGAGAGACGCACACACAAAGAGAGAGAGGCAGAAAGAGAGACATGGATAGAGAAGGTGAGTGCGCGCGTGCACGTGCGTGTGTGCGTGTGTATGTGTTTGTGTGTGTGTGTATGTGTGTGTGTGTGTGTGTGTGTGCGTGCGTGCGTGCGTGCGTGCGTGTGTGTATGTGTGTGTGTTGTGTGTGCGTGCGTGCGTGCGTGCGTGCGTGCGTGCGTGCGTGCGTGCGTGCGTGTGTGTGTGTGTGTGTGTACGTAGGTACAGAAGAAGAAGAAGAAGAAGAAAGAAGAAGAAGAACAACAACAACAACAACAACAACAACAACAACAACGAGACCAAGAGCAAGAGGAAACAAGAACAAGAACAATAAGAACAAGAAGAGAACTCGAACGTGAAGCATTATATTCTGTGGCCCTGTACGTCCTGCTCTGTTGGTGACCATTTCGGAGTTGCCCCCACCTCTCCTCTTCTGCACACTATGCGTCAGCGTGTTCCTGTCAGAGGTCGATCACAACCACCCTGGATTGTTTTGGCACCATGGAGGCGTTTCTCCGAGTATGTAAACCCTAACTTACAGAACCAAGGTTCTGACAGCGGCTTTTAGAAGGAAAAAAAAAAAGAGTAATAGAGTAAATAAATAAATGAAACTAAACAAAAATCGCCTGAGTGTTCTGATGAGCCTGAGAGACCTTTGACACAATAGGGTCAAAGGTTTCTGCCCCTACACTTGCTTAGGCAGCGATTCCAGCCTGCGACTGTGGTAGACTAGCAACTGGCCTATCCGTACCGTGTCCTGCAAAAGATCTGACCCGACGGACCGTAGCGGGGGCTACGCTGGCGTAGTAATCCTGGGATGAGTTTCCTTTGGAGGCACTTGGTACTCAGCCGGTTGGTCATTCGCTGTGTTTGTGAAGCAGGACCTGTCTCGCTGTAGGCCGTCATTGCTGAAGTGAGGGCAATTCCACTTGCTCAGTCATGGCTATGGCACTTGGTTTCTGGGTTGCCTGTTCTAGGATTGTTTTACCTGATTTTTGTTGTTGTTGTTGTTGTTGTCTAAACAGGTCGGCGTCTTGTTGGTTTGAAAGCAGATACCTGGTGGTTTGGGAACTTATCGTTGAATCCTGGGAATTTATCTTTGAATTTCTCTCAGAATAGCCCAGGGTCTTGTTGGCTTCAGAGCAGATACCTGATTGTTTGGGAACGTATCTTTGAATCTTGCGAACTTATGTTCAGTTTTCTCTCAGAACAGCCCAACGTCTTGTTGGCTTCAGAGCAAATAGATACCTGATGATTTGGGAACATATCTTTCAATCTTGGGAATTTATTTTCAAATTTCTTCTCATAATATCCCCCAGCATCTTGTTGGCTTCAGAGCAGGTACCTGATGGTTTGGGAACTTATCTTAAAATCTTGGGAATCTTTTTTTTTATTTTCATCTCAGAGTAGCCCAGGGTCTTGCTGGCTTCAAGGCAGATAGATATCTGATGGTTTGGGAAGTTATGTTTGAATCTTTGAAATTCATTTTAAAATTTTCTTCTCAGAAGAGCTCAGTATCTTACTGGCTTCAAAGCAGATAGATACCTGATGGTTTGGGAATTCATCTTTGAATCTGGTGAATTTGTCTGTAAATGTTCTCTCAGAATAGCGCATGGTCATGTTACTGCAGAGCAGATACTGACATGATTCCTGAATATATGGAGACTCTAGACATTGTATAGAGTCTGCTGTCGCTGGTATTGGCGTATTCATTGAGGCCACCGGTCGGAATTAAGGAGGGCTGTATTGTTGCCTAAACATGAAGTTCTATCAGAGTGCAGGTGTTTCAGATGTAGCAGCTTGTTCTGGGGAAAAAAAGCTATGATAATGCTCTATCTCTCCAGAGAAAAAAAAAATAACATCAACACTGCACTTACTGCATATCTCATTTTGACAAAATGCACCCGGGTGACAACGAAGCATTCCACCGCAGTAATGCCCCGCGACAACGGCTGTAACAATATGAAGCACTCGATAGGTAGGTAGGTAGGTAGGTAGGTAGGTAGGTAGGTAGGTAGGTAAGTAAGTAGGTAGGTAGGTAGGTAGATAGATAGATAGAAAAATAGATAGATAGATAGATAGATAGATAGATAGATAGATAGATAGATAGATAGATAGATAGATAAGTACATAGGTAGGTAGGAGGATAAATGGATAGATGGGTAGGTAGGTAGTTGACAGATAGACAGGGAAATAAACAGGCAGACAGAGATAGGCAGTTAGAGAGGCAGGCAGACAGACGGAAATGTGTGTGTGTGTGTGTGTGTGTGTGTGTGTGTGTGTGTGTGTTGTGTGTGTGTGTGTGTGTGTGTGTGTGATAGATAGATAGATAGATAGATAGAGAGAGAGAGAGAGAGAGAGAGAGAGAGAGAGAGAGAGAGAGAGAGAGAGAGAGAAGAGAGAGAGAGATTATTGTTTTGTTTTCATAGACTAATAATCCATCCTGATCTCACTTCTAACATACCGTGTTAAAAGGAAACAGGAGGAAAAAACATATGACCAAACATATGCACAACAATAAAACAGAAAAAAAAATCTCTTTGATTTATATGTGATGAATACAAGCATCTTCAGAATAGAAGGAGCTGAGGGGGAAGAGGGGGAAGGGGTGAGGGCGGTGGGAGGGGGGGGGGGGGGGGGGGGCGGGGGGGGGCAGGAATTGGTTAATACTATGACAACAACACCACAAAATGGCAAGCACATAAGGAATAGGGAGGGTAGGGGAGTACAGGGAATGGTGGATACAGTGTCAACAACACCTGATGACAAGCACAGAAGAAGAGGTTAGGACTGACAGTAGTAGACTGTACGGAAAGCCTGTCATCCCTTGATTCTCTTTTCTGTAAAGACAGCCTGTTATGACCTTGATTCCCTTCTCTGTGAAGACAGCCTGTCATCCCCTTAATTCCCTTCTCTGTAAAGACAGCCTGTTATGACCTTGATTCCCTTCTCTGTGAAGACAGCCTGTCATCCCCTTGATTCCCTTCTCTGTAAAGACAGCCTGTTATGACCTTGATTCCCTTCTCTGTGAAGACAGCCTGTCATCCCCTTGATTCCCTTCTCTGTGAAGACAGCCTGCCATGACCTTTATTCCCTTGCATGTGCAGAGAGCCTGTCACCTCCTCTATCCCCTTCTATGTGCAGAGAGCCTGTCATCCTCTTCATTTCCTTCTCTAGGCAGAAAGCATGTCATCCCCTTATTCCCTTGTATGTGCAGAGAGCCTGTCATCCCCTTTATTCCTTTCAATTTGCAGGGAGCTTGCCTTTCTCTCTTTTCCTGTCTCTGTACAAATTACTGTCATTCCCTTCATCGCCTTCTACGTGTAGAAAACCTGCCATTCCCTCTATTCCCTTCCGTGTGTAGAAAGCCTGCCATGCCTTTATTGCCTTCTATGTGCAGAAAGCCTGCCATCCCCTTTTCCCTTCTATATGCATACAGCCTGCCATTCCCTTTATTCCCTTCTATGTGTAGAAAGCCTGACATCCCCTTTATGTGCAGAAAGCCTGCCATGCCCTTTATTCCCTTCTATATGCATACAGCCTGCCATTCCCTTTATTCCCTTCTATGTGTAGAAAGTCTGTCATCTCCTTTTTTTTTCCTTCTATGTGCAGAAATCCTGTCATCCGCTTTGTTCCCTTCTAAGTGCACAGAGCCCGTCATACCCTTTATTCCATTCTACGTGCACAGAGCCTGTCATACCCTTTATTCCGTTCTACGTGCACAGAGCCCGTCATACCCTTTTATTCCATTCTACATGTACAGAGCCTGTCATACCCTTTATTCCATTCTACGTGCACAGAGCCTGTCATACCCCGTTATTCCATTCTACGTGCACAGAGCCTGTCATACCCGTTATTCCCTTCTCCGTGCAGAAACCCTGTCATCCTCTTCATTCCCTTGTATGTGCAGAAAGCCTGCCATTCCTTTCTTTCCCTTCTCTGTGCAGAAAGCCAGCCATCCCCGTTATTCCCTTCTATGTAAAGAAAGGATGCCATCCTCTTGATTCCCTTCTCTGTGAAGACAGCCTGCCATGCCTTTTTATTCCCTTGTATGTGCAGAGAGCCTGTCAACCCCTTTATTCCCCTCTATGTGCAGAGAGTTTGTCATCCTGTTTATTCCCGTCTCTGTGCAGAAAGCCTGCCATTCCCTTTATTCCATTCCATGTGCAGACAGCCTCCCATTCACTTTATTCCCTTCTATGTGTAGACAGCCTGCCATTCGTTTTTATTCGGTTACCTGTGCAGAGAGCCCGGCTTTGCCTTTTATTCCCTTCTCTGTACAGAAAGCCTGCCATCCACTCTGTTCCCTTCTCTGTGCACACAGCCTGCCTTTCCCTGCATTCCCTTCTCTGTGCAAAACGTCTGCCGTTTCCCTCTCTGTGCAGAAAGCCTGCCGTTCCTTTTATTCCCTTTTGTTTGCAGAGAGCCTCCCATTCCCTTTATTCCCCGCTCTGTGCAGAGAGCCTGCCATTCCCTCTATCCCCTTCTCTGTGCAGAATGCCTGCCATTCCCTCTATCCCCTTCTCTGCGCAGAAAGCCTGCCATTTCCTCTATCCCCTTCTCTGTGCAGAATGCATGCCCATTCCCTCTATCCCCTTCTCTGTACAGAAAGCCTGCCATTCCCTCTATCCCCTTCTCTGTGCAGAAAGCCTGCCATTCCCTTCATTCCCCTCTCTGAACAGAAAGCCTGCCATCCCTTTTTTATGCAGAAAGCCTGCCATTCTCTTTATTCCCCTTCTCTGTGCAGAAAGCCTGCCATTCCCTTTATCCGCTTCTCCGTGGTAAAACCATTCTCTGTATTCCCTTGTCAGTGCAGAAAACCTGCCATACCCTTCATTCCCCCTCTGTGCATAGAGCCTGCCATCCCCTTCTCTGTGCAGAAAACCTGCCATTCCCTCTATCCCCTTCTCTCTGCAGAAAGCCTGCCATCCCCTTCTCTGTGCAGAAAGCCAATCATTTCCTTTATTCCTTTCTATGTGCAGAACGCCTGCCATTCCCTTTATTCCCTTCTCTGTGCAGAAAGCCTGCCATTCGCTTTATTCCCCCTTCTGTGCATAGAGCCTGCCATCCCCTTCTCTGTGCAGAAAGCCTGTCATTCCCTTTATTCCTTTCTCTGTGCAGAAAGCCTCCCATTCCCTTTATTTTCCCCCTCTGTGCATAGAGCCTGCCATCCCCTTCTCTATGCAGAAAGCCTGCCATTCCCTTTATTCCCTTCTCTGTGCAGAAAGCCTGCCATTCCCTTCATCCCCCCCCCCCCTCCCTGTGCATAGAGCCTGCCATCCCCTTCTCTGTGCAGAAAGCCTGTCATTCCCTTTATTCCTTTCTCTGTGCAGAAAGCCTGCCATTCCCTTTATTCCCCTCTCTGTGCATAGAGCTTGCCATCCCCTTCTCTGTGCAGAAAGCCTGCCATTCCCTTTATCCCCTTCTCTGAGCAGAAAACTGCCTGCCATTCCCTCTACCTCCTTCTTTGTGCAGAAAGCCTGCCATCCCCTCTATCCCCTTCTCTGTGCAAAAAGCCTGCCATTCCCTTTCTCCCTTTCTCTGTGCAGAGAGCCTGCCATTCCCTTATTCCCTCTCTGTGCATAGAGCCTGCCATCCCCTTCTCTGTGCAGAAAGCCTGCCATTCCCTCTATCCCCTTCTCTGTGCAGAAAGCCTGCCATTCCCTTTCTCCCTCCTTCTCTGTGCAGAGAGCCTGCTGCCATTCCCTTTATTCCCCTTTCTGTGCATAGAGCCTGCCATCCCCTTCTTTCGTGCAGAAAACCTACCATTCCCTCTATCCCCTTCTCTGTTCAGAAAGCCTGCCATTCCCTTTATCCCCTTCTCCGTGGTAAAGCCATTCCCTGTATTCCCTTGGCAGTGCAGAAAAACCTGCCTTTCCCTTTATTCTGTTTCTCTGTGCAGCGAGCCTGCTATCCCCTTCTCTGTGCAGAAAGCCTGCCATTACCTTTATTCCTTCTCTATTCAGGAAGCCTGCCATTCCCTTTATTCCCTTCTCTGTGCAGAAAGCCTGCCATTCCCTTAAACCCTTCTCTGTGCAGAAAACCTGCCATTCCCTTTATCCCCTTCTCTGTGCAGACAGCCTGCCATTCCCTCTATCCCCTTCTCTGTGCAGAAAGCCTGCCATTCCCTTTATCCCCTTCTCTGTGGAGAAAGTCTGCCATCCCCATCTCTGTGCAGAAAGCCTGCCATTCCCCCCTATCCCTTTCTCTGTGCAGAAAGCCTGCCATTCCCTCTATCCCCTTCTCTGTGCAGAAAGCCTGCCATTCCCTCTATCCCCTTATCTGTGGAGAAAGCCTGCCATTCCCTTCTCTGTGCAGAAAGCCTGCCGTTCCCTTTATTCCCTTCTCTGTGCAGAAAGCCTGCCATTCCCTTTATTCCCCCTCTCTGTGCGTAGAGCCTGTCATCCCCTTCTCTGTGCAGAAAGCCTGCCATTCCCTTTATTCCCCCTCTGTGCAGAAAGCCTACCATTCCCTCTATCCCCTTCTCTGTGCAGAAAGCCTGCCATTCCCTTTATCCCCTTCTCCGTGGTAAAGCCATTTCCCTGTATTCCCTTGGCAGTGCATAAAACCTGCCATTCCCTTTATTCTTTTCTCTGTGCAGCGAGCTTGCTATCCCCCTTCTCTGTGCAGAAAGCCTGTCATGCCCTTTATTCTCTTCTTTGTGCAGAGAGCCCGCCGTTCTCTTTACTCCCTCTCGCTGTGCAGAAAGCCTGTCATCCCCTTTATTCTCTTCTTTGTGCAGAGAGCCTGCCATTCTCTTTACTCCCTCCGCTGTGCAGAAAGCCTGTCATTCCCTTTAATCCCGTCTCTGTGCAGAAACCATTTCTATTCTCCTCTCGCTGTAGAACGCTTGTCATTCCCTTCTCTTTAAGAAAGCCTGCCTTCCCCTTTATTCACTGTTCTCTTCCGAAAGCCTCCCTTCCGTTCATTCACTTTTCCTTCCATCTTCCCGTGTCATCTCACCCCCCATTTTTTTTTACAAATGTCAGTTACATTACCCCTTCACACTCCCCATCTCTCTCCCCTCCCCTCCCCCTTCCCCCGCCGACTCCCCCCTACCTCTACCTCTTTCTAGACTATGCCTTTCTTTACAGCAACATCTGAATTTGAAATTCCTCGACATCGATTTAAAGTGACGAAATGTTGATCGCTGATTTAAGACAATTGCATCTACTATTTGTTGTTGTTGTTTGTTGTTTTTCTTAATAGTTTTCATGAAGAACAATCAAGTAGCGGAACTCTTGCTTCCACAAAAAACAAATTTCGATCTCGAATATAGTAAGACAGGTACATGGGCGAACAGAAACTAATACAGATAACCCCGACTTACTTGAAACGAAAATAAACATGAAATGAGGCAGGACACAGTAAACAACAGACAAGTAGAGTAACTCTTGTTCCCATATGAAAACGAATACACGCCCATAACTCCAAAGGAATACTGCTTGCGACACAGAATCGCCTAGCAAATATGACAGCACAGAGCACACAGAAAAAAAAAAAAAAATGAGGACCCCCCCCCCCCACCTCCCCCCCCCCCCCCCCCCAAAAAAAAAAAAAAAAAAAAAAAAAAAAAGGATGTTCCCAGCTTCACTATAAACCCTGTACCGAACACATCTACAAGCAAAACAACTGGAGAAATGTACAAACATAAATTAACATTTATTCAAGATTCGCACAGCCTTTTCGACCTTGAATATAGTAATACAGTGTCGTAAATATCACTCCTTTTGAGTTATGGGCGTGTGTTTGTTTTCCTTGTGGGAGCAAGAGTCACCCTACTTGTTTTGGTTGTTTACTGTTCCCTGCTTCATTTCATATTTACTGTTGTTTTCATGAAGGTATGACCTGGTAGGCTTTCACGATATGAATGCATCTCTTGTTGTACTGAAAGAGGAAAAAGTTCAAAAAACAGCCGTGACTGAAACTGAACACAATGCTTGGCTTTTTTTTAAAATGTGGCTGGCAGCGTTGAGGAAAAAAACAAAAAAAGATAAACAACAACAACAACAACACAACAACAAACAAACAAAACGTTATGCAATGTATGTAATTACGTTGAACATCACTGTCTTTTTTTTTTTTCTCAACCATTAATTGTGTGAATTGTATAAGGGACAGTGGCATACATAATGCTGTGAGTAAAAACAGTTACTTCCTTCAGCCTGGAAAGAACTAAGACTCTGAAAGATGATCACTAGCTGTCAAGAATAGGCACCATGCTGTAACGTCATAATTATCTAACCAGATAGACCTGTCAGAACAAACTGCTAGTGACACTGGACCAGAGAGACCCCGCCAGACTCCGAAATCCTAATGTCACTGGTCCAGGGGAAAAAAAAATGCATTCTCGCACTTCTTAAGAGGTATGAACAAGATGGGAAATGCCAGATACAACCTACAGAGATGGCGTTTTTCAATGCCTTCTACTACTGCCTGCATAGCCCCCCCCCCCCCCCCCCCCCCCCCCCCCCCCCCCAGTCTGTAATGCTGTCCGCGTGCTTTCGGAAATCCGTGGCAGCCTGCACCCAATCAGGCCACGTTATCAGGGTTTTTTTTTTTCATGCGTGTTCCCCGAGAAAAAAAAAAAAAAAACATTGTGTGGGTAATTTGCCTGCTATCTTGTTGCCGAGAAAGCGGACCTGTATCTGGGCTTTGGTTGGGTTCAATTGGACTTCTGATGTTCTTACTTGACATTCCTTGACGTGCTGTGGATCAAACCATCATCTGTTTATGTAAACATTAAAGTTGTTGGTTTCTGCCAGAGTTTTTAGCGTGCGCGTTGTACAAAAAAAAAAAAAAAAAAAAAAAAAAAAAAAAAAAATTGCGAAGGCCATCCCCTGGAATAACCACATAGATATCTCCAGAGATTAAGACAGCCAATCTTCGAAGGGTAACCGTGCATTCATGACTTGCTGCAATCCGCTTTGTTATTGTCGTGCTGACTTACCCGTTGAGCAGTATTTCTCTAAAGACAATGGAAATAAAAGGCTTTCTTGTATGCGTCACGTGGGTCCACTAACACAGCAGGCTGTTTCCTCTGACCTTTGAAATCCTGTGTATGCTAACTAGGCTTCTGTGGCAGCATTTTCACTGAGGACTTTTACATACACAGACGGACAGAGGGACCACAAATAGACAGACGGTCCAAAAAAAAAGAAAAGGGCAGACGGACTGAGACGATGCTAGGAGATAGACAGACCGATACAATCTTTGCAGAAAAGCAGCCATAGAAGCAGGTACACTATTTGCATACAACAGACTCACCAACTTGACGACGACCAAACACTTCCACTTC
>JADBJO010016125.1:15000-27500 GCA_016801955.1 Conus betulinus | reverse complement strand
ACAGTTCTCTCAGCTGCTCTGTCTCAGCTGTGGTGAGCTTGCTTGCCAGGAGCGAATTTCTCACCCTACTCCCAATGTGACTAGCCAGCGTCAGAAAGGCACGGACAATCGCCAGACAGGAAGAGATGTACTGACATGCACATCAGTTTAAACTGTTTGGCACAGGATCCATCACCACATGTTCTGGTCAACAGAAGGGTTTGCGTAGCCATAACTGCTGAATAACCGCTTCAATAGTGGCTCACATCCATTGACCCGTCCTATACAGCACCGATCGCAAATTCTCTGGGCAATGTAAATGTAACCGTCATCATTGTCATAACCATTTCTGGATTTTTAACAAATCAAGTTTTCTTCGTGTATGGCTGTACGTTTTATGCCATACCCATCACCGTAGTGACTGGGCAACTGTCAAATACAGCATCGATTGCGAAATATACTGTAGTCGAGAATAAACATGTTTTTTTTGTTTGTTTGTTTGTTTTACCGTATCCGTAACTATCTCTCCCGAGACACATGGAATCATGGCTTGTCTTTTTCACTTGCGCATTGTGTTCTGTATTACTGACTAGACATGCCACACCCTAGAGGCATGATTCCATTCAACCGTTCACAGTAAAGTGGCACGATTCCATTCATATCTTACAGATACAGCTACCAATCTGGCAAAGAAAAAAAGCAGAAGAAGATGCAAAATTCAAAAATGACGATACAGTTGCGGAAATACGGTACAGTTGCAGAAATGAGCATTCAAGACCAGAACATGTAGCTTTCAATGCTGCGCCAGACAGTTAACAGATTCTGGAGCCATAGAAGGATAAAAGGAATTGTACCTCCACAACCATATACTTCATGCCTCCATATGATCAACTGATTATCAATGCCTCCATAACAATAAAAGGATCATTCATGCCTCCGTGACCAAAAAAACGGATAATTATTCTTCGTCTGCTGATTGGTCAGACGCATACATGTGGAGGATGAAACCGCGCGCGCGCGCCCCCAGTTGATGCCAAAACGAGGTGCCCAGACGGACGCATGAAAAAGTGGTTTCTCAGTGATAGATATCTAGTGTGAATAATTTTCTCGGACCTTCACAGTCCTTTCAGGTCAGTAATAATCATCATAATCACATTAGGATCATTAGAATCTGACAGTCTTGATCCTTTGTGCTCGGCTCTTTCAGAAGCTTAACTTGTGAGCACACATCGGCGGCTCTTTCAGTAGCCATGTCGGAGGTTCTTTCAGAACCCACAGACAGCAGCAGGCCCTCGACAGTCTCAGAATCAGTTAGAAACCTGATTCAAGAGCTGGATGCAAGCTGGAACAAAACACTCAAGACCCTAACAGGACTACTCAGGCCAAAGAGGCAACTTCCAGACGAAGATGGCGTTGCAGAACCCGCCAAGTTTGCCTGAGTTTCTGGAGACGATTCAGAATCAGAACAGGAACACAACAGTGATATTCTGGAGCTGAGAGAAGATGGAGAACTACAAGAATTAGAGGAAAAACAAGCACAGCTTTTCGCGTCGCAGAATTAAAAAAAAAAAAAAGACCAAACAGAGACAAATCTGACCTTGCTGAAAGAAACAGCCGCTGAACTGAGCGGTACGGACGAACCGGTAAGCGAAGAAGTGAGAGAGGAACTGGCAGAAATTGTCAATGGTCGGTTCACGAACAAACTCAGCACGGATCTGCAGAAGAAGAAATTTGAAGCCTACAACAGACCGGCAAATTGTCAAAATTGATCGTCTGACGGTGAATAACGAAATATGGTCGAAATTACCGTCTGAGGCCATCAAATGTGACCGGAAAGTGCAACATATACAGAGAGCGGTCATCGAGGCAGCGACTGCGTCCGTGCGTGCCGCAAAACGGATTACCTGATAAGCCTAGCGGCTTGCCCAGTTCAGAGGCCAATTCTGAAGCTGTTAAGCATTGTACCAATGCGGTGGCTATTTTGGGTCACGTTTCGCGCGAGATTTTGTTGCGCAGACGCAGTGGCATCAGATCACATGTAATCAAGCAGTTTTCGCGAATCTGTGATGAATCGGTCCCGATCACAGACCAGTTGTTTGGCGACAGTTTATCTGCGACACTGAAAGACGAGCGTGAGACCGACCACATCAGCTCCAGTGTAGGCCATCAGCACAGATACCACGGAAACGCCCGCTACTATCGTGGACAAGTCGGCGGTTCTTACTACTCCGAGTCGGGTCGCCCACGTGGTCATTTTTTTTTTTAGGCCAAAGGAGCAGAACAAACAAAAGACAGCACTGGAATCAGCTGAAATGGGGACATCAAAATCCAGCTCCCAATAGAAGAGGTGAGCTTGGTTCCATCTTTAAAACCTCAGAAACATGAGTTTACTGCTGGGAGATTAAGACAGTTTGAAGACGCATGGTCTGAAATCACTTCAGACCCGGAGATTTTAAGCATGATAGCAGGGGTTAAGGTTGAATTTGACTGTCCTTTAGACAGTTATCCAGGCTATCTTGCACTAAAACAAATGTCACAAATCAAAAAGAGTGCAAGATCATTGATTTAGAAGTTCAAAAGTTGATTGCTACGAAATAATCTCCCCACGCGAGCATTCCCCTGCTGAGGTTATTTCTCCAGATTTTACCAGGGAAAAAGAAAGATGGATCTTATCGCATGATTTTATTTCTTTAAAAAAAAAGACTCAATTTAGAAGTCAGTTATCATCATTTCAAAATGGACACGCTGAACACTGCCCTGACTTTGATAACTCAAGGATGTTTTACGGCCTCAGTTGATCTGAAGGATGCCTATTATAGTGTAGCAATCCATGAACAGCACAAGAAACTACTCGGATTTCAGTGGAGAGATCAACTCGATAATTCAATGCTTTACCCCACGGCCTATCATCAGCTCCCCGTTTGTTCACAAAGCTGTTGAAACTGTCTATGCCTCCCTTAGAATGAAAAGTCATGTATCTATGGGATTTTTGGGTGATTCTTTGTTGATTGGACTCACAGAAAGCAGCTGCATGAGGAATATTACAGACACCACTGATTTGTTTCAAAAGCTAGGATTTATCGTTCAGCCAACCAAGTCGGTTGTTCAGCCCACAACAGGATTCAGTACCTTGGAGTCATTACAGATTCTGTCTCCATGAAAGTCACTCTTAGCACTGAAAGGGCTGTCAGCATACTGTCTGGTTGTCAAAGGCTTCTTGAAGAGCAAAGTCACACAGTCCGTGCTGTCAAGTATGGACCTCTCTATTACAGACAGCTTGGGAAAGACAAAAAAATAGCTTTGAAGAGGAGCAGTTGTCTGAAGAGGAACTTAAATGGCGGACGGTCAATGTGTCTGATGCAGAGAATGACATTTGCAGTTCTGAACCAGATATAGTTGTCACCACTGATGCTAGTGGCACAGGTTGGGGGTGTGAGTGTGAGGAAACAGCTTCAGGTGGACATTGGCTGCCGCATAAAATTATTTGGAATTGAAAGCTGCTTTACTTGCTTTGCAGTCATTTCAGGGAAAGCTGGAAAACAATGTCCAGATAATGATAGACAATACAACAGCAGTCAGCTGTGTATCAATCGCATGGGAACAAGCCATTCAGATGCTTGTAATGACATGGCATTTTACAATTTCGTCTAGGTGCATTTCTAAGAATATCTGGATCGGTGCAGCGCACATTCCAGGGAAGCAGAACAGGACAGCTGACAAGGAGTCCAGGCGCCAGAACACTGATGCTGAGTGGAAAGTTGATGAGCAGGCTGTGCAGTCTGCCTTCCAACAGCTCAGGGCTTCTCCAGATATTGACCTCTTTGCTTTCAGGTTGAACTTCCAAATGCGGCGATACATTTCATACAGGCCGGATCCAGAAGCTGAAGCAATTGATGCTTTTTCCCATCTCTTGGGAGCATTTACAGCGGTATGCATTTCCACCTTTCAGCGTCATAGGACGGGTGCTGCAGAAGATCCGGAGAGACCGTGCAGAGGGGATAATTGTGGTACCCAACTGGCCGACACAACCATGGTTCGCTGTGCTTCAGCATCTTCTCTGCTGCCTTCCAGTAGAACTCAGGTGCAGACGCCACCTTCTTCACCTACCCAGCGACCTCAGAGCAGTTCATCCTCTCAGTCAGAAACGTCGGCTAGACCTGCTTGTCTGCAAGATCTCGGCAAAAATTTCTTAACTTCTGGTTTATCAGGAAATTCAGTTGCTCTAATCATGGGTTAATGGAGACCCAGCACCCGTACGTCCTACAACACCTACATTTAAAAAATGGCAGACAATTGTGAGCAGGAATGAAATCACTTTATGTACCCATGTACATGTGGCAATTTTTTTTTTGGCAGAACTGTATGCTGCAGGTGCTAGTTATAGTACATTTAACCTAGCTAGGAGTGCGGTTTCAGCATACCCTTGTCCTGATAACGCAGAAACAATAGGTCAACATCCTATAGTCTGTAAAATTGTCCTCAAAGTGTGTTTTCAACAATAGACCTCACTCCCAAAGTACTGTAACACATGGGATGTAGACACAGTCATTCATATGTTAGCACAGTGGCTAAATGCAGAACAGCTACGCTTTCTGAAACTCACACTCAGAACACATATGTTACTTGCTTTCTCTCTGCTCAGCGAGGACAGACTTCCCATGGTCTTACTGTTGATGAAGTAAAAATCCATGAGTCTAAATGCGTACTTGTATATAGCTCTCTTTTAAAACACACCAAACCAGGGACTCGCTTAAAGCATTTAGTCATACCTTGTTTTGAAAACAAGAGATTGTTTGTGGTTCACCACCCTCGGCATGATTTGAGAAAGACTGACCACTTTACGAACTGGGAAAGCCTTTTTTATCGGTTGCATAAAGCCTTTTGCACCTGTGAAAAGAGACGCCATTTCTCGTTGGATGAAAAATGTGCTGTTTATGGCAGGAATAGACATGTCGAAGTACTCGGCTCACAGCAGTCGGGCTGCTAGTACTTCTGCAGCGTTAAGCAGAGGTGTACCAATAGACAGCACCCTCGAAGCTGGCGGTTGGTCAAACAGGAATACTTTTTCAAGATTCTACCTCCGGATCGTTAAACAGAATGAAGATGGAAATGGTGGTTCAACGAAGACTAAGAGTGTTTCCCAGTCCGTGCTGGACACATTTTGTACATATTAAGGGAAGTAACTCACATTATGGGCTGATTGCCTTTCACTTCTCAGAGCCTGACGTGTTAAGGAATAACGTGTGATCCCCGACGCTAAAATCTCCACATGCATGCGTGTGACCAATCAGCAGACGAGGACTAATTTGAAAAATTAAACAAGACTTACCTGGAAGTTGAAGTTTAATGGAGATTATTTCGAGGATGCTGTTCGGTAGAGGTATACATGTGCCCACCCATCAGCAACTGAGATACTTCCATTTAACTATCCCTTCCGAGTTTGTTCTCGGGGATCACACTAGCTGAAGTCTGGGGCGCGTGCGCGGTTTCGTCATCCACATGTATACCTCTACCCACAGCATCCTCGAAATAATCTCCGTTAAACTTCAACTTCCACGTAAGTCTCGTTTAATTTTCAAATTCACGCTTACGTAACCACAAACGAAATATGCCCTGCTTCCATGACCATAAACAGATAATTCGTACCTCCATAACCATAAATGGATTACCTATGCTTCCTTTTCCTTAAAACGGGTAATTTGTGCTTCCATAGCCATAAACGAATAATTCGTGCTTACATAATCATAAACGGATATCATGCCCCCATGACCATAAACGAATAATTCGTGTTTCCAAACCCATGAACGGGTAAAGGGAATCGTGCTTTAACAGCATCCCATAGCCTCTATGGTAAAGCATCAATTGCTATTTACTCCGGTCGAGAGAGAGAAAAACCAACCAAACAACAACAACAACAAAAACAAACAAAGACACGAAACCAAACAACAAACAAACAAAAAAACATGTCCGTAACCTTAGTAATAATTAAAACACACGAAACAGAAAAAAGCAAAACAACAAACAAAACACAAACAAAACAACAACAACAACAACAAAAAAACCTACCCATAACCTAACCATGGGTGTATCTGTATGCACACGATTGAAATAATGCGCTTTTCTCCCTGCGCAAATTTTTTGCCGTATCTGAAAACCGTAACTAATCAATACTTCCATAATAGACCCATGGCTTTAGTCATAAATGAAATAATTGAAATACACCTTTCGTCTTTCTGTAGGTACGAGAGCTGGACGTTAAGTTGGAATGTGCACCAAAACATTTGAGAATGAATACCTAAGGCAGGGCATCCAAGTCTGGTACAGTAAACATCAGGCACAGGACGTCAGAATGACTGCATCAGACAGAGTGTCCACATGCGGTACAGTGAATACCAGGCACATCACGTCAGAGTGTGTTCAGATCTGGTACGGTCAACACTAGACACATGACGTCAGAATGAATGCCTCAGACAGTGTCCTCATCTGGTGCAGTGAACACTAGGCGCGTGACGTCAGAATGTTCAGATCCGGTACGGTCAACACTAGACACATGACGTCAGAATGAATGCCTCAGACAGTGTCTCCAGTGAACGCCAGGCACATGACGTCAGAATGTTCACATCTAGTACAGTGAACACCGGGCACATGACATCAAAAGGAATGCCTCTGACAGAGTGTCCACATTCGGCACAGTGAACACCAGGCCCATGACGTCAGGGTGTCCACATCTGGCACAGTGAACACCAGGCCCATGACGTCAGGGTGTCCACATTTGGCACAGTGAACACCAGGCCCATGACGTCAGGGTGTCCACATTTGGCACAGTGAACACCAGGCCCATGACGTCGTCAGAGTGGCCATATCTGGTACCGTGAACACCAGGCCCATGACGTCAGGCAGCCGGTCAGATCACAGGGTCAGACCAGAACCCTGCTATTGCGTATACCGAGCACCACAAGCTTGCGTGGCATCAGTTCTTTTTTATTGTTGTTTTGTTTTGTTTGTTTGTTTTTTTACCCAAGACTATTCTACGGTGAAGAGCAGATCAAAAAGTGTCATGCTCGGAGTGACAGTTGAGAAGACCTGTGACAATCTCTCAATCTAGCTGGGCCTGACTTGGGGGTACTAGTAGCAGATTATAGAGACCTGTGACTACCCTAAGTTTTTTGCCTCAGCATCCCTACAACGAACCCCCAACAATGGGACAGAAAACAATATTGTGACCAGAACTGTCCACCTACTATGGCGATCCACACTGGATGTGAAGTACACGTAGAAAATCGTGTAGACCGCCTTTAGGTCCACAATCCACACTACGCGCTGTGTATAGAGTAACACCTTTGTAAAATAGGTAACGAGATAACTGACCACAATCTTAATGGATTGTCCTATTAATTATGAAAAATGATGAGTGTGGTGTAAAATCATGCATTCACAGCTTGTTACTTTCTCGTGAAGTCTTAAAAAGGGTTAGCTGCAATTTGTGTTGGTTTTCTTTTTTTGTTGTTGTTTTCTGCAGACAAACTTAAATATAAGGCTTATGTTAAGGGTTGAACACACACACACACACACACACACACACACACACGCGCGCACGCCACACACACACGCGCGATCCGCCCACACACACACCCACACACACACACACACACCCTTTTCCCCACGCACTCCCCCCCCCCCCCCACCTTCCCCCCCCCACCCCCCCCCCCCCCATCCCCACCCCCCCCCCCCCCCACACCCCTACACCCCACACACAAGCACGGCGAAAGTACACAGAATACCTTACTGTCGCACAAAAAGGCGCAGGCATAAGCTCTCAGACAGGACCTTTCACACACACACACACACACACACACACACACACACACACACACACACAGAGATAGGATGAGAGAGAGAGAGAGCGAGAAGAGGAGATTGAGAGCGACGAGAGAGAGAGGAGAGATGAGACAGCAGACAGGTACAGACAGACAGAGTATTGTGAGTGAGGTACAGGAGACAGACAGGACATGGCAGAGAGTGATGACATTTTTGAGACAGAGACAGAGGACACAAATGCAGAGGACACAGAGAGGAGAGTTACACAGACCCAGACCGTGGTGCGCGTGTGTCAAAATGTCAATGAATGATTCGGAATTGTTTTTGAATGGGTTACATTGAGGTGGTTGATAGCAAACTGCATACCGTCGGAAACACCCACTTATGGTTCGTGCAGTAGTAAGCACATCTCTTGGGGCATGGCTTGCAACATTTTTACCACGTCACCGTAGATCCTTTTTTGCATTACTGCACACACACCACACACACACCACACACACACACACCACACACCCACACACACGAGAGAGAGACGAGACGAGAGAGGCGCGAGAGAGAGCAGGCGGAGAGAGAGAGAGACGAGAGAGAGAGAGGGAGGAGCCAGCCTTTATTCTTTATAGGTCATAGCCCCTTATGAAGGTGTTGAATTACTCACATGAACAAAACAAAGATGAGGAACACTTTTGTGTTTAACAAAACGAAAAAACAACATCAGTTAAGAGCAAACACTATGCGTCGGAGTTTTAGCCACTTTCGTGCAAGTACAAGGCAAACTTTCTCAACCACATTCTCTTTAGCTTCAAAACGTGGTATCGCTGAGAGCGGCAAAAATGAAGCAAATTTTCAGAAGAAACAGTATCAGTTCCACCACACGATCCAGACGCACAGATTACAGGGCAAAACACAATGCATTTTGACCTCTTGGGTCTTCTTCAAGCAAAAAACACTCCACATTTTACACAATGAAAAGGATGAACGAGCAACCGCTTGTCTTCTCATATTCGGCGCAAAATGAGTGCTGGATGAGAAGATTTGGCTGCTCGTTCTTCGTTTTCATTGTCCTAAATGTTGCTGTGTTGCCTGAAGAAGACCCAAAAGTCCAATATGCACTTGTGGTTTGTCCTGCAATCTGTTTGTTTATATCGTCTGGCGGAACTGGAAGCGTTTAAAAAAAATCTCTATAGTACAAGCCGTGAGTAAGACGTCTAAATACAGATGGTTGTCTATCATACTTAAGAGGAATGGACGCATCTCTAAGATCACTCAAGACAGTGCGTTGCAATGCAAAATGATCTTCATCACTTGCGGTTTTTTTTTTTTTTTTTTGCATAATGGACAAGTAAGATCAGAATCACAGTTGTACTCACAACGAAAAAGGCGACCTAAGATGCCTGATATTCTGAATCTACATCTTGTCACTATAAGTTTTAGATGTCTCACCATTTATCAGAGATAAGCAAGTCGGAATTCGGTGCTAGGAGGTATGCTGTCTGTGCTGATCAAAATGTAGTACTTTTAGTAATTCATGTGTGAATTCCATTCTTGGAATTTGCTGTTGACCAATCTGGTACGGAGCATTCGAATAAAACGCTCTAATCCAACCAGACAAACAAACAAACAAACAAACAAAAAACCAGTTCATATGATTCAACTCTCAGTCTCGTAGTCAAGTTTACTTTTTCCCCTACGATCTAGGCTATGTGGCATAATAGCTTTCGTTGGTAATCTACCATCATCCAATGTTATCAGCTTCAACCAGTACTGAACACATCTAACCACAACATTCAAATATAAGGGCATCTGTTAGATTCCCCTTAAAACCAAACTCATTGGAGGTTTGGATTGAAACCCAAAAACCTCTTTGGGTAAATAAATAACTTTCTCATAACTAACTGCATTACCAAACGAGATGGAGGAGAGAGAGAGAGAGAGAGAGAGAGAGAGAGAGAGAGAGAGAGAGAGAGAGAGAAAGAAAGAGAGAGAGAGAGAGAGAGAGAAGAGCGAGAGAGAGAGAGAGAGAGAGGCATGAGGGTAGGGGGGTGGGGGGCTTTTTTTGATATATATGTCTATGCCCACTCTTCACTATTTCGTGAATATCTGTGGGGTTGTCTGTTTGTATTACCTCATACTCAAAGCGAAGTTTACAAGAGAGAGACTGGAATGAAATCATATCTCCCAAACCTCAATCCGTGGCCAGACATAACGTCATTGTTTTTCCCTGGTTCGCGTTCTCTTTCGAATGTTTACTTTTGCTTTGGTTTTGCCTACCACCTCCCCTCCCATTATTCCCTACTCCTTCTTCTTTCCATGAAAAAAAAAAAAAAAAAAAAGAGCCTATCGGCGCCCTGATAATGTTGAAATTGTCAGCACAGTATTCGCCATAGGACCATAAACATAATAACATCATTAAAAAACAACTTTCAGGGAGAATGATGAGCAGCAGCTCAGCATGATACTCTTTGAAAGGGGTGGGGGAAGGTAGGTGTGTGTGTGTGTGTTGTGTGTGTGTGTGTGTGTGTGTGTGTGTGTGTGTGTGTGTGTGTGTGTGTGAACTATATTTCTTAGCTGGTGTTTCTACTTGGGTTTGGCAACATAGAAAAAGGCTGGGAAAAAAGACAGGCAAAGAACAAGCAAAGATCATACACACAGAGAAAGTAGCTTACCCCATATTTGTATTTCACATATATGCACAAGGTACATGTAGAGTCTGTTTCCTCCCGATTCACTTCGTTTTTTGAAGCGGAGGTATCGGCCCAGTCAAATACAGAGCTACATTTTATCGTTATATCTATCCAGTGTTCACAGATACACAACACACACACACACACACCACACACACACACATACACGCACACACATCAACACACACGCACACAACACACACACATACACGAACACCACGCGCGCACACAAACACACACAACACACCACACACACACACACCACCCACCCACACAACACACACACACACACTCACGCGCGCTTGCTTGCGACGCACGCACGTGCGCATGACCCAGGAAACACACATCACTTTTTCACACGCACAACATACTGACACCCGCACCCACTCCGACACACACACACATGCTTTACAACACGCAACCACACGCCAACACGTTCACACGCTAAATTTCAATCATTTTTTTATCGCAAATTTGTGATAATATACAATTATGCGAGAGACTTTGTCCATAAGTAGGATCCCCAAAACACCAAAAACAGACACAGTCGTGGGCCAGACAGCTATGTTTTAAAAGAGTGACCCATTCTTCTGTTTCAGCTCAACATACATACCTGATCACATACATACATAAATACCCACACACATACACCTCATGCTTACATGACATCAGTAAGTACAATGCATTTTAATTGTTTAAGGCGCTAGATTTTTGCTTCTTTCTTTTACTTTCTTCTTTTTTTTTGTGAATATACAGAGGAGTATGAGGAGAGAGAGAGAGAGAGAGAGAGACTGTGAGAGAGAGAGACAGAGAGGAGAGAGAGAGAGAGGAGAGATGAGAGGAGAAGAAACATCAAAGATTGCGGAAGAGAGAACGAAAGCAGTTCAGCAGCAGTTGGACAGCATTACTCACTGAAGACATGAAAGCGGGATCGTCCATCAACCCTAGAAGAGCCCAAACATTGGTATGCACTCTCCCCAACAAGACTTCAGAACAATAAACTTTACCAGGTCCTACAATGGACTACACATTGAATCAACAGATAACCTACGTTTACTAGAATGCTGACCTTTTGGAACATACATTGTGAATGTTATTCTTAGACCCCAGACCTGCCTGCCACGGAAGCAATGGCAAACTAAAGGCAATGAACAACGCCAGTTCTACCGACAGTATCACGCTGTTCTACTTAGTGTGATTGATTATGGATTAGGGCAGACAGCACTATCCATAACAATCTTCTTAAAGTAGAAAGAATTCAAAATAGAGCAATGATATTGATATTAAGATCTTCGAAGGACACACCAATTGAAACTTTGCCATACCTGCTTAACTGTCCTTCAGTGTAGGTCAGAGACAAACTGAAACCGGTTGAAGGTATATTTCAGAGCACTTGAATACCCCACGATAACCCACTATATGGGACAGTCAGGGGGGAAAAAAACAGCTGAAAACGCATAAAATATGGACAATCATAACTGGGAGAGACCGAAGACAAGATACAGCTTGCGTGCCAGCTATCATAACTCAAAGAAACCAAGGAATCGTGCCACAAAACACTCACCACTGGCTCGCATCCAAATACCAGCTTTGAAACTCAACAGGTCATGGATTGGACCTACCACCATGAACCTGCTTTAAAAAATGTGGAGAGAGGAATGGAAAGCCTAGCTTGGCATGAAAATAAGGCGCAACGTTCCACTTCACACACTCTTATGGATGAGGTACCCAGGACATGCAGGTGTCATTTGGGGGCCGGAATAGCTCAGCTGGTAGAGCGCCGGACTCGTGATCCTGAGGTTACGGGTTCGAAGTTCGGTACAGGGGGATTTTTCCCTTGGAGTTAACATTGGTTCTGACTCCATTCCCCATACAGTCCTTCGAATGAGACTATAAACTAAGGTTCCGTTTTGTGAAGACTCGCACAACATCTTGCACACACGTAAAATCCCGTCACCAGCTTTCGGAAGTGAAGGCCAGTTTGGCCGTTAGTAATGGATGACACGTTACACATAACATGCA
>JADBJO010016125.1:10000-12500 GCA_016801955.1 Conus betulinus | reverse complement strand
CGGCCCTCCCCCTGGGTGATAGAACAGAACAATGCGCAGCATCATTATCACACGTACGTCTTCTTTCCACATGGGACACTAAGCCCTATTACCAAAAAAAAAAAAAAAAAAAAAAAAAAACCCCAAAGAAAAACCATTACCAGCCGCTGTGGCGAAGTGGTTAGCGTCGCGGACTCCCGGCTGGGAGGTCATGGATTTGAATACCATCAGAGTCATGAGGGTTTTCTGCCCCGACCGGCTCCTACCCAGAGTTGAGTTTGCTGCGGACTCAGCTGGGAAGACTGGGATCACACAGTCGAGTTTCATCCACCTAATGGATGCGTTTCTGGGTGTGTGCTCTCAAATTTCCTGATCAACACTGCAGGTGCTTGTATCTCTCAGGCCTGGTCCACGCCGGGATATATTATGAAAGGAAGCGTAGTGTACAGCCCTGTCATGTAGTCTCAGACCGAAATGGAAATCCGTAGCATCATCTTAATCATCCTCATTCTCATCGATCAGCATTAAAGAAAAAAAAAAGTCTCAAATCCTGTGGCCTAAGTTTCGATGTCCTCTCCACGACTGTGGTCTTGGTTTGGTTCTGTCGGGGTCACCGGTATCGGCGAGTCCATGGCGGCTGTCGTTGGATGGACGTGGTGGCGTCCTCCGGAAGGAGAGCTCACGCGACTAAGCAATTATTGTCGTCAGTAAGGAGCTTAGTAGGTGGTGTCCTGCGTATGTTAGATCAGAACAGGCACCACTGAACACCATCGAAGTGACTCGGCAGCAGTGCAGTGTCTCCTCTGATGGGTTGCCTCTTGACCGCTTGACATTGACTGCTCCCTGCGGATTGCTGGTGCTGGGGCTGTGGCGGGGCCGACCGGGCTGTGGCTGTGGATAGGGTGTCGGAATGAGCTGCGTGGGTGCACTGCCTCTGTGGTGGCGCAGAGGTTGGGACATCAAAAAAGAAAAAAAAGACAAGAACATTCACTTTTTCGCACACACACTCACTCACGATCTCCCTCCACTACCCATCTGGATCGTGGATTTCTAGTCCTTTGAGAGACTGTTCGGTAGACTGTGTGTGTGTGTGTGTGTGTGTGTGTGTGTGTGTGTGTGTGTGTGTGTGTGTGTGTGTGTGTGTGTGCGTGTGTGTGTGTGTGAGAGAGAGAGAGAGAGAGAGAGAGAGAGAGAGAGAGAGAGAGAGAGAGAGAGAGAGAGAGAGAGAGACGGACAGACAGACAGACAGAGACAGAGAGAGAGAGAGGAGAGAGAGAGAGAGTTAGAGAGAGAGAGAGTTGGAGAGGTATAGTGTGTTTTTGGGGGGTAGGGGCGGGTGGGTTAAGGTGAGGACGGAGAGATCAAAATATTATAATCATGGCTATTGCTTTTATTTCTATTGTTATTGCTATAATTATTGTTATTATATTATTATTAATGTTAATATATTTTATTATTAATATTAGTATCATCATCTTCATTGTTATTACTGTTATTATTACTTACATTACCGTTATTAATATCTTGTCATTATTGTTATTTACATCATTAATTTCATATCCGTTAGTAGTAGTAGTAGTAGCAGCAGCAGCAGTAGTAGTAGTAGTAGTAGTAGTAGTAGTAGCAGTAGTAGTAGTAGTTACAGCTTGGGCTTCGATTTTGTGTGGACAAGATTCGACGTTCGGCCGAGGAAAACAGATGTACCTTTTCAAGCACCAAAACACAGTGTATCCATTTTCACAATCTTCATCAGTCCTTTGTCGACCCTGAAATTTGCCTAGACAAACCCACAATCGTAGCTGTGAAAGAAAAAAAATACTGAGGAGCTGTTTTTGTCACATCCAATTCTTAAAAAAAATGCACGCCCTAAAGCACTGGCTGTTCTGAAAGTTACGGCACACACGGATTGGGGCGTTGATAAGAAAGCTCATCTCCATCTTTACAGGGCTCTGATCTGCTCCACACTGGACCAAAACTGGGTGCCTAGTGTCTGGCTCGGCCACACCTTCCTTCCTTACACGACCTTAAAAGTCTTGCTCCCATCCGCCATCAATGGCTTCGACTCGCTGTCTGGGTGCATTCCGCACCACCCCTGTTTATAGTCTGCAAGCTGATGCCGGAGAGCCATCCTTCTCGAACCGTCGGTTGAAACTTACCTTGAACTACTGTTTGAATCTATCTTCTGAACCCTACAGCCCTGCATATGATTATGTTTTTGACCCCAAATTTCAAAAGAAATTCGATGACCCTCAACTGCATTCCACCCTGGGAATTCGTATTCTTCCCCATTTGAACAATGCAGCTTTTGACCTTGGAGTCATGTGTGGTTCTTGCAAGTTTCCTTATGACCCACCATGGACTTTCTTCACGCAGGGGTACCAGTTTGATTTAGCCTCTTATTGTGAAGATACTACTAGCTCCTTAGCGTACAGGTCATTTTTTTTTTCACCGAACTGTGTTTGAAGTTTCCATCCTAGGAGAATTTTCATCGACGGTTCCAAATCTGAGAGGGGTGGGGGTG
>JADBJO010016125.1:0-5000 GCA_016801955.1 Conus betulinus | reverse complement strand
GAATTCTGCTGGCTTGACAAGGACAGTCCTAAACAAGACTGCGTACAGACTAAAGTCTATATGTACCTTTTTCCAACACTTTCAACCCTAGTTTAAGCTTGACCATAATACACACTTCCCCGCGCGTATGTGTCAATGGATGGCAGTCCGTGTGTTAAGTGAGCTACGTTTGTATCTAGTAGTGACCGTGGTGTTTGTGGCATCATTAATGTGTCCTTTTTTTTTTCTTTCTTTCTTTCTGCGTACGCAGGCTGATACTCCTGCGGACACTGCCAGTACAGACAGGCAGTGGAGTTTTGTGTGTATGGCCGTTTCTTTTTTTTTCTTTTTTTTTTTTTTTTTTTTGTTTTTATCCCGCCATTAAGGCAGCCACACTCCATCTTCGGGGAAGGTGCATGCTATGTGTAACATGTCATCCATACCAACGGCCAAACTGGCCTTCTCTTCCGAAAATTGGTGATGGGATTTTACGGGTGTGCAAGATGTTGTGCGTGCGTTCACACACGAACCTCGGTTTATAGTCACATTCGAAAGACTGTATGGGGAATGGGTCAGAACCAATGTTACTCCGAAGGAAAAATCCCCCTGTACCGAACTTCGAACCCCAACCCCAGGATCACGAGTCCGGCGCTCTACCAAACTGAGCTATTCCGGTTCCCCCCCCCCCCCCCCCCCCCCCCCCCTTTTTTTTTTTTTTTTAACCTACTGATTTGGGGCACACTGTGAAGCCATTCAAAACAAACTAAAGGAGTTGCATGGACCTAGCCTGGGCTGAAGCTGTTACGCGATGAGGCAAGGTTTTCATAGGGAGAGGTGGAGGGAGAATGTGAAGGGATTTTCCACAATACGGGAAGAGGGGAGGAGAGGAGAGGGGGACAATATATCACTAATGCACGTTTACCAGCAGGAGGAGGCGGTGTGTGTGTGTTGTGTGTGTGTGTGTGTGTGTGTGTGTGTGTGTGAGAGAGAGAGAGAGAGAGGAGAGAGAGAGAGAGAGAGAGAGAGAGAGAGAGAGAGAGTTTGCAACACATTGCAGGACTTACCGAGATTATCCTTAAGGTATTTGTTCTTGTCCTTATCACAGACCGAACAGGTGCATTTTGACCCCGCTGAAAGTTTCACAACACACACACACACACACACACCCGACACACACACACACACACACACACGCATATGTTTATTATTTATATATATATATATATATAGATAGAGAGAGATATGAGAGAGAGAGAGAGAGAGAGAGAGAGAGAGAGAGAGAGAGAAAAGGCAGACAGACAGACAGACAGACAGATAAATAGATATAGATACAGATCGATAGACAACGCATTTGCGCATTGGGGCTGATGATGTCGAATTCAAATCACCGTTGGAGTGGGATTTTTGTACGGCTAACATCCCCTTCTCTGTACTTCCAGCAGTACGTGGTCATACAGCCAGTCAAAATGGCTAATGGCCAGCGCCACCATCCACCATACTGTGCCCATGAATACGGAAAGGGGTGGGTGCTGGTCATCACTTACATCACCTATGGTCTGCCATGTTACATTGCCCACCCACCCCGGTACACAAACAAGAGGGATTCATTGGAAAATGATGTGACTGGTCCAATTGGGAGTATTAAGAAACATCGTAATAGACGCACATCATTGGTAAACATTGAAGAAAGCTATCAGCATGTCCAAAATGAATCCCCCACCCCCACCCACCACCCACCCCCCACTCTCCGCAACCCTCGACAACGTTTTTGGAGATAATACTTTATTTGCTGAAGTTGTATTGTTTTTTTTTCTTTTTATCTTGTTTTGTTTTTTGTTATTGTTGTTGTTGTTGTAAATGCCAGAACGAAAGGGAACTCAATGGTGTGCGCCATCTTCCACCATGCTGTGCCTACAAATATGGCGACGCTCTTCAGTGACCCCCATCTCCCAGCACTGCCTAAGGCTACAGCTTGAGCTGGTTGATGACACGACGAGATGGGGGTTGCTAAGTGTGTGAGAAAGGCGAACTGACGAACAATCATAGTACCCTTTCATTGTTTACGCCTTCGACAGAGAAAATGCCTTGTTTTTACTTATGATCACTGCATGCTTGTTTAGATGCGGACTGCAGGTCTGGGAATGCTGTTTTGCGCACTTTGATGCGTTGTTTATAACGTTCTCCAAAATGTGTTTGTCTGTTATGTGTTGTGTATTGAACGACCTCGCAACTTTTGTTCAGTGCAGTCCATTAGCAACTTGCCTTAATTCCAGTCGACCTGCTGTCTGTTTATTTGCTGTATTACTTGGATGGACGATGGAGGTAAATGAATGATAACTCGCCCCTGGAATGAAACCAAAAGTGGCCTTAGGAGGACTAACCTTTACAAAACTGACCTGTGGTGAACGTGGAATTCCACTGGCTTTGTGTAGTCAAGGTAACTCTCTGCAGACGGCTGCCAAAAGCGATTCACGACACTGCCAAAACTGACAGTCTCTCAACACAACGATCTAACTACAAGAAGACATTTACAATCACCAGTGTCTTGGGGTACAATAAAAGACGTCGAAAGACAAAGGAATGGACGCACAAAAACACTAAAAAAACAAACAACGAATAAACGAAAACAATAACAATATCAAAGAAAGAAAGAAAAGGGAGACCACCGAATGTTAACACTGTCAGCATTCTGAAACATAGTTTGCGGTCATATCTTACAGAAAGAATGAAAAGGACACGACGAAAACAGAAGAGAAGAGAAAGAAGAAAAAGAAGAAAAAAGTGTAAAAGGGTTGCGAAAGAAGGAATCAAAGAAGGAAAACAGGTTTGAAAAAAGGAGATGAGAAACATGAAGGAGAAATTTTTGATGGGTGAACAGGAGGTAAATGAAGAAGCAGGACTGCGGAGGAAAGGAGCAGAAGAAAGTCAGAGAGAAGACGAACAAAATGAAAGAAAAAGAAAAGAAAGAAAGAAAAGACACAAGAACACAAACAAAAACAAAAACAAACCAAAAAAAAAAACCTGTTCAACTGCTCTTTTCGACCCATGCATCCACACCCATCCTCTACCCCACTCTTCAAACATCCCCCCCATTCTAGGACCCCTATTCCCTGAACACTCGCAACAGCTTCTGCACTGTTTTTCATCCATTTTTCCGCTGTTTCTCTTCAGGTCATTGTCAACTCTTCCGTGGGCCCCTGCTTCGTCGTCAATCAGCTCCCTTTTGGACAAATATAAAGCACAAGATGATGTGGTATTCCCCGCACTGAAAACAAGAAGGCAGATTTCAAATACGAGTGGCGCAAAAAAAACAGAATCGGAACACGGAAAGTGCAGACGAAAAAAAAAAGAGGTAACATTTGGCTGTAGGGAATTCCCATATCAATACGGAAGTCTCTCAACCCTGCTAGTGTGCAACACAATCAGTTGTATGAGAAGTGGTTTCCATATATAAGAACAACAGCGCTGACCACTTCCCTTACTATCCTACCAACACGCTGGTGGCTGTAGAGAACCGCCTGTATATGGCCTCTGTGCCGACAATGAATCTCATAGATGCTAGCTCACAATGGATTCTGTACATACAATAGTTTTGCAACAGAGCCGCGCTAAGTGAAGTTCTTATAAAGCAGACTTTTTTTTTTTTTTTTTTTTTTGTGTACAATACGCAAATGCGCAAAGACAATCATAACATTTGCATTCCCAGTTTTGTCTAGAAAAAAGAATCCACCTAACTGAGGCCGCAAACAACCCCTCAGAATTTTATATGACAAAATGCAGGATATAGGTACCATCTCTCAATACTTTTTTTTGTTTTTGTTTTGTTTCGTTTCGCTTCTTCTTTAAGTTATTTCAAATGCACAGTTCTAATCTTGGCTTGCGTGTAATGGAGGCACTGCATTTGTATTTTTGAGCTCTTGATGTAACGATCATAATTTTTTTGTATGTATGAGCTCTTCATGTAACGATCATAATTTGATTGAGGGATGCAAAGTGGTTTACCTTGCCTTGGTTGCCTTCTAAGGAGTGTGTTGTTCTTGGTGTTGACATCCCCAGACAGCCACGCCGCTGACGTCATCTCCGTCCGTTGAAGCGGATCCAACTGATCTGATCACATGCTGATTTGTCTTTGGGTACACCCCGGTTACACGGCTTTCCTTTTTGTCGTGTGACTTGCTGTGTTGGTAGAAGACCGTCCTTTCTGTTGAGAACATCTTCAAGCGATTTCGACTCTGCGTCTCCAACCTCATCGCTGCAGATTCTTCAGGAGTTAGCGTAGCAGTCGGGAGTATGTTTTTTCATCCTTAATTAACCCACCTGAGAATATTTCTTTGGCGATTGGCTCGGTTTCATCGCGCCCATCTTGCTGGCGATCGGTATTGTTGTTTGACTGGACTTTTAGTCTCTCACTGGCTAATACCGGGAATTTAGCCCACTTTTTCTCTCAAGTTACTAGCTTGATAGGTCGTCATTATTTCCCTATGTCTTTCTGTATGTGGTAGATCTTCGCGGCGGCGTTCAATATTTTTTTCTTGTCGTTTAAAAGTTGATGTCTCTGTCCTTAGTTCTTTTGGTCTGTAGAATCCTCTCCTGGGTACAAACGGATGAAACCGTGGTGATTTGCTTGTGCCTTTTCTCTTCTGAAATCTTCGCGATTGTTTACCATGATTGTAGGAAGGTTGATCTGTTTTCCAGGCTCTAACAGAACTACCGTAGCCCTCTGTCCTGAGGAACTGCAGCTCCTGATCAAGTTCCTGTTCCAGCTTCTTGGTATGGGGTTCCAGCTGCTGCTGCACTACTTCCCTTCCTTTCTACCCTCATCTTCAAAGACACGCGATGTCGCATCGCTTCCTTTTCCTTTCTGCATCATCTCCAGAGACATCTGATGTCGACGTCTCGGTCCTCCCCGCGCCTGTCAGGCTGGACAGTGAAATGGACGGTCTTTGTCTCTGTATCTTTCTCCCTGTGAAGAGTGTTGTTGTCTGGGTTGATTTCATTGGAGAAATTTCCATGGGAACAGC
>JADBJO010016124.1:32500-41492 GCA_016801955.1 Conus betulinus | reverse complement strand
AAAAAATCCTGTAGGTCTACGTAACCCTACCATGTAATGAAGAAGATGAGCAAGTTCAAGTGGGAGTCGTACAGACAACACAAAAGCATTACCGAGCACAAACGGAATAAATGAAGTAATATCTATATTACCAACGTGCTTCAAGACTTTGGCGGAGAACTCCACAAAATCAGTCCACTCCAATCTAAAGTTAACCAGTCAGAGACTACCGAAACATGCCGAAACGAATTCTACAACGTGTGTAAGATGTATGAGGATGCGACTACTGACTATATTTTGTCAGTAGCCGAAAGGCATCCGGACACCAACCGCGCCCATTCTCCGGCCCAGATGGGAAATAGTAAGGAAGTTACTCGCGGAACGACATCATGTGTTTTAGACACCGAGGTCGAGGTGATAATGGGCGCGCCGTGCACAACAGTGATGCGATGAAAGTAAGGGGCTTACGTTCGATGGGCCATCGTAATAAGAGGACGACACCCCCATGGTCCAGGAGATCAGCGTATGTGTTTTACTCGAGTGTTTAGGTCTAGGACCGGGATTGTTTATTTAAAAATATACATGCTTTTTGTTTTTCAATAAAATGGAACACTGACGTGCTGGGTGCGGAAAATCTTGCTGGTTTCGGAAGGACATTAGGATCCACAATATCTAAAAGTTAGAGGCGACCGGCGGAGCCGGGGTCTCAACGAGCTAGTTGTATACCACGGTAGGCGTTAGGAGAACGTACACACGCCGACCTGTCTGGACAAAAGTGTCAGCTGCCGTCTGGAGGTCGCTCTCTCCTCTCCGTCTTCTGTTCTCGGGTGAGGGGAGACGGTGGAGTGGTGGGATCTTTAAAAGAAGGAAGAGGATGTGTTACCGGTTTCGGTAGTGTGTAGGCAAAAAACTAAAGACACTCTGCTATCACTACGAGAGCCTGAACAATTAGACAAGACACGGGCGGGTACCATCCGGGCATGATTAGAAAGGAAGATCAAAAAGTAAGACCGTCGAACCTCACTTTCTCGGGTCTAGTGCGCGCGAGAGTAGTACACAAAAGAAATACCAGACCACTCCGGCGACGACACCCAAGAAAGGATGATCTGGGACCTTGTGTGAAGCGGTACATCTAGCGACAATAGATACTCATGATTTCTGAACTGAGCATGAGTACAGATTTCGTGAACGCACCGGTATCTCATTGACGGTGGGTTCGGTAGGGGCAAGTGCGAGGGCGTCCATTCAACCGGATCTATGTAGGATGGCGCGCAAACCACACTGGATATTCCCCATCATCGACTCTATTTCATTTTTACAAAGACGAAAACGGAAAATTTTAAGCAGGAGCAAAGACCAAAATGGAAAAAAGGGAAGTAATACTCTTTGTGCGGCGAGGATTTCCTCTCGGTTAGGAGAAAACCAGTAAGGGCGTGCGGTCTTTCCCCCCATCTGAAGAAAAACAAACGATCACGAGACCAAACACAAGAGCGGCGACGTGATCTTGATCATCTACTCTTTGACGGGGACCAAAGGATTTCTCCGACACGCACCAAAGCAGACAGAATTATAGTGGAATCCCGATTAGCGATCAGGGGGCCGTCGGAGTGGCCGGCCCTTATTTCCACCCACAACTTGGATTGAAAAATTTGACCTCACACCTGTGTGACAGAAGAAGTGCGAAAGAAGGTACTGACACCAAAAACGATACCACTGGTGTTTAAAATCGCCTTGTCACTTGTGAAAGTGCTGTAAGCGAGTTAGGTATAAGTCTGAACGTGTTTTTCTTTTTTTTTTTTTTTTTTTTTTTTTTTTTTTTTTTTTATTTTTTGGTTTTTGTTTTTTTTTTGCCGAGTCAGAGAGGTTGAGGTCCGGACAAACCCTGTGGAAAAAACACGTTAGCCGCCGCAAAAAAAAAAAAAAAACGAGGAACCGGCACAGCGTTGTACAGATGCGTTAAAACATACCCTTTTTCTTGCCTAGCGTAGCGAATGTGAATAGGCCGGTTATTTTCTAAACTTACGCAACTGCCTTTATTATTTACGAGTTTTGATTTAAAGAGCTTTAATGAGAAAACATTTATGGACTGAATGTCGTCGGGTCGCTGATATGTTTGCTTGGTTATGAAGTTCTTTTTTTGTTAAATCTAGCAGTTAAAAATTTTCCTAAACAAGAAGGGGCGAGTTCTCGTTCCTGGCACAGTGAGTGAATTTGTTCATTCAGAAAAAAAAATGTCTCCCTTTGTTAAAGTAAAATCATTACACGCTTAATCCATGCAAACTTTGTGTGTTTTGATCCGATTAAAGGTTTTATTATGGAGATAGGATATAGATGAAGGATATGCTTATGCCCTACTTTTGTGATGCAACACTATATATCTCCACGAACAGGAGGTTCACGTTTTTTATTGCCCATTTTGATATTGATTGATGATATTAATTTTACTCTGAAGAAATGTCTGTCGTGAAATTTATTGTTACACCTCAGGAGATTGTTTATGTTACATTAAATGGTGACCATCAACAGACAGAACCTCACTCAGACTTTCAAAGAGATACCTGTGAACGACTGTTCTTTGAGGTGCGTTTCCATCGCACGGACTTCCCCTGAGTAATTAATAAACGCCCTCCGAAAGACGCGGGATACAGTGACATAATTATAGGGCTTTACAAACAGACTACCCTGATGTGCGCTCTGCCGATGCCACTGCTGTAGATCTGTGCCATCTATCAATGGCAGTGCGACTCAGGTGACCTTGAACGTGTCGCACACACCGTATACAGACATGGTTGATACTGGTGCCAGATAGGTTTTGTTGTCGCATATATTGAATAGTTGTTGTAAGACCTCCTTTGACGTCTTTGTAGTATGATTAATGTGTATGCTTAATTGCTATTTGAAAACGGCATAGGATATATGACACTTTAACCTGTCTTTCCGCCTTTCTATTGCTTTTCTAAAAGAATGAATGTACTGTAATGTACATGCCAGATAACAAGTATAGACAATCTCTGTTATAAAAAAAAACTCGCTCTGGAATGCATGAAACACGCTAGGTTTTGTTTCGTAGGACTACATCATGTAGTGATGTAATTCGCCTACAAAGTAGATGTAGGGTGCCCTCTAAAGTTATTAGATTTGTGGATATGAATAGCTTATGCGCCTAAACCATGTGTGCGGATTGACATTGAAGGGAAAGATGCACATGACTGCTATAGAAGATGTATTCAGTATTAACTAAGTACCCGCTAATTAGTACCTGCGTGACTGGTACGAGTAAAGAAGTGTGATGCTAGTAAAGATTTATTCAAAGACAAAAAAAAACAGGAGGTTACTTCGTCAAATCAGTTTGTCGCACACTTTGTAATTGAACGGCTACGGAGGACCAAAAATCCGCTTACTCCAAATTGCTAGGCGAGAATAATAAAACAATTTATTGAAGAGAAAAAGAGAAAGACTTCAACAATTCTGTTCAGTTTCAAAAACTGTTGTATCATTCTATGAACTGTCAAAAGGAATTTTTGGGCCACGATACTTATTCAGAGGATTCTTTCAAAAGAAAACAGCCCAGGGAATACATCGTATTATTTTGCCGAACATCCGGGTTTCAACATTTCCTGTGGAGCGCCTCTACTAGACGTCTCTGTCGTTAGTAACGTGTGTGTTGACCCACACACATTGCATGTCAACGAACTTGACAGATTATATTGAATCGAGGCCATTTTACGCAAGAAGACGAATGTCAGTAAATAGCAGTGTTAATGAAAGAAGTAGTATCAATAGCGTGCCCTAGAAAATTGAAAAAATCACACGTGCGGCTGGCCCTGACGGCACCATTTATTGGCTGTGAACTATTTAAACTATGATGGCTGCGATCAGCTTATGCGCATTCTTTATAACACTGAAATTTTGGTTTAATTTAATACTATGATTTTATAAAGGTACGGCTTTCCAGGAAAATGACTGGACCGCTGAATCAGTTATGGTGCCCAAAACTTTTCAAAACACAGAATAGAGGGTGATGTCGGTTAAATAACCCCCATACAATCACAGATGCGCGCTCTCTGATTGTGATATTAGTGCGCTTATAAAATTGTCTTGCGCGGACAATATATAAATAATCCGCACTGATCCTGCGATGGCGACAATGCGGTAAATCATAGGTCTAGACGGAAGGAAAAATCATATCACAGACGTTTTTTTTTATCAAGCAAGGCTTTAAGAGTCGCCGACTCAAACGATTGCATCACATGTTAACATTCCGCTTTGCTCTTGATGCCGAGCAGCAGTTTTCTAAACAAGTGCAGCGAATGTTTATACGTAGCTTTCTATAGATTTGCACAGAAAAATAAGTTTGATAAGCATTTGAGTAGGAAATATTATAGATACTGGCCCATTTGGACAAAAATAATGGTATTATTGACGCAAAAATGGTATCCTTGGCCATTAATGCGTTAAACCAATTAGACTTGTATTAGACAGATACGTGTAATGGTATGATAAGTGCGTAATAACAGAAGTCCGTTGCCTCTTTGTTGAAGCGAATTGCTATACATGACTAATATTAATTGTTCTAGAGGCACAGTCAAGACCCAGGCGAGAGCAATGCGGACATGCCCATGCCTAGCAACCCCAGCCTGCTATCTTCTTGTCTTGTTTCTCTTTTGTCTTACCTCACTTAACGAAGTTAGCTCATTGAAGAATGCTAAAGATCAAACGCAATAGGCATAACCATGCGCGTAGCCTTTACTATTCGCTAGTGAACGCTTTTTAATGTTGTTTATCGCTTTCACTGTTCGGACTTGACGATGCACGAGACCTGATCGTCGTGAAACTGTATAACGGGTCGTGCCAAACACAACTGACATAGCTTGCACGCTCGCACACGCTGAATAGCTCGCAGACCTAGCCGCTAGATTCATTTGCAGAGTTTTGAACAGGCGGTGCGAAACATGAAAAAAAAGCCACAAGAAATGATACTGATAAGCAATACTTATAATAGGGCCTCTATTCTCGACGGACGGAAGGGCCAAGCCTCTAAGCGCCTTTTTACAACTCCACCACTCTTAACCACAACGCGCAGCGCTCCTACATGGGCAGCAAGTGTTAGCTTCATCTACAAACAGTCCGTCCCGCAACAACTGACAGAGCTAAGAGCTGCCCTAGATGGGTCATTCATTCATAGTATTTCGTAAAGGTGGTTATTTAAGTGTGTAAGGGAAAGAGGGGTACACGATGCGTCACACTCCTATAGCCCAGTTGTCTACATGCTTGAATAAATATTTAGGAATATTATTATCAACACGCTTGAGTTTTGTTGGTGCATTGCAAAGAACCCTTTCAAGTGTATGCAAGTAAGCGAAAAAACATGGCGCCCCCTTGTATCATGAAGATTAGACAGTAGACATGTTCTTGAATAATTCTTCTTCGCTATCATGTTATTTATAAAGATATTTGATTTTTCAGGTTCAAACCAATTGTACAGTACGGCTTTGAGCTTAGGGGGACTCGAAAAAAAAAAGAGAGGCTATCTATTGTGGAATCTGTTCAAATGTTTGCTCCTGAAAAGGTTTCTTCCGGTGTTCGATAGCAATTTAGATAGACGGACGAATCCAAATGATCTCTAATTTACGGTGAGACTAATCGATTATCCCATTACATTACATCTGCTGTCAGATGTATCCACTCATTGGCGAAACTGTTACAAATGGAAAGACTTTAGAAATCCTCGTAAGGCCGTTACTGCAAAATTGTTGTAATGACTTAGATGCTAAAGGCAAAAAGTAACGGGATGTCCCCAGTCAAGTGCGCCCTTTTGGTCTATTTGAACTACGGATTGAATTTGCTGGCCATGAACCCTACCTGTGAATCAATGGAGGGGATGGTAATACTAAAGAGCTTGTATGTGTTTTGGTTGGTTGACTGCAGATGGCAGAGAGAAGGAGAGATTCTCTGATGGGCGATGTTTCGTCAGTTTTTCTTCATAACAGTGACCAGACTTTGAGTTATACAGGAACTTGTTGGTGAGTTCATGACTTGAGAACGTACGACTTAACATTAGATATGGAGAGGGTGGCAGAGGCACCCTTCCTAAAATCATTTGAACAGCAAAATTCAGATTAGGAAATATCTAATGGCACTGGCCACTCACTTATTTTGGATATCTCATATGTAAATGAATATGATATTGCATTGTCCTTTATGTAAAAAACGCAAAATCAGTGGAAAACCGAAACATTACACCTTCGTCCTTGTCCTGTCCAGCTCTCATAAGAGCATCAGAGAAGAAAAGTTTTATAAGCCCAAAAATTACAGACAGCCACTTTTGTTTAAAACTGGAGCCTACTTTGTTCATCTACCTCTGCAGACCAGTTGTTAAGAATTTTCTCTTTGTTTTTGTACTGTAAGGCCTTTAGTTTTTATAGAAAAATTTTCACTTCTTGAAATGCCCCCTTCAAAGGTTATTCCTGATTCGTTCCCCTAATTTGATTGTCAGTGTAACTATTGTACTTCGTACGTTCACACACCCCTTTCATCAGGGGGGCCTTGGCCTGCCTGCGTTTGTTATATGAATAAATCATTCTGAATCTGAATCTCTCTCGCTCTCTCTCTCTCTCTCTCTCTCTCTCTCCTATCGTGACCATCGCTGACCAGTGCGCTTACCAGTGACATCAAATATGTTCAGAACTGTTGGGGAAACAAAAATGGGGAAAAAGGAGGACAAGTTGTCATGGTTCCATGTCAGACGAACATGTACAAGTTTATTTCTGTCATGGTGGATCGATCGAAATTGCTAAGGAAGCTGTACCCCCCCTACTTTTTTTAAGCAAATAAATCATTGCGTTCGTTCGTTCGTTCGTTCTCGTTCTCTCTCTCTCTCTCTCTCTCTCTATCTCTCTCTCTCTCTCTCTCTTCTCTCTCTCTCTCTCTCTCTCCTCTCTCACCACACACACAAACACACACACACACACACACACACCACACACACACACACACACACCACACACAAGAGGATTTATATATTTGTATTTCTGCTTTATTCACATTGCACTTTCGTCGTTAGATACATGCAGCAGAGGTTCTTTGAGAACAGTTACATCCCTTGATTATAGCCGATCTTCAAGACATGACAACAGGTTTCTATAAGCAGAAAATATGTTTTGATTGAGAAAAAAAAACCAAAAAAAATACACAAACAAAATTTCAAAAGGCGTGAATGGCCTCCGTTTTTCTGTCACTCCGGTGGGCGATAGTTTCATATAGGCGACATAGAAAATGACTAGAAAATGTAGGTTGAAGAAAGCTGAGAAGAACAGAAAGCTTACACGTTATGATAATAACTATGTCTCAAGTGCTTCGTGGATTCTGTTCTTTACATTCTCTATCAGAATGTTAACATTTCAAACTACTCATTGCAAGACATGGATTCATGGATATAGTAGTCTTCCGTGTATAGGCCAGTCAATGTATTCGATTCTGAAGTCAATAAGGAAAATTGATAGTAACATATGGAATTTGTGTCAATATTTTTCACATTGTCAGCAGTTTAACAGCGATGGTGTCATCTTCATTGCTCCACTGAGTAAAGGGCAGAAAAAAAAGGACGTGTACGTTGCCCCGAAATCAAACGCGAATCAATATGGCACCACCGCTTCGGCCCACTACCGCTAAATCAAAGGATCTTAACAATATTTCTACGACAATTGGCAAGTTAAGGAGGTTTGTTTTTGTTTGTTTCTAACATGGATTTTTTTCGCTATACGGTTTGTATCAAACCATAAATCCCGATGTAATCATTTTTTGTGGTTTACTTGTCTACAGTACACTGAAGGACATTTATTGTTGTGGAATCTTCTGACCAAGCCAGGGCAGAATAAGCCACATATTTCTTCACGTCTTAAATCTACACAGTCGAACACATTCAGACATCCATGCGCATGTTATGAACGTAAATACTTTCATATTGTAGTAGCGAGGCTGAGAGAACACTTTCTACTGAACGACCCCCGTGCGTTGTACAAAGATTTAACAACCCAATGTAATACATTGTAATCCACTTTTATTCTGTCCGTTGGTTGGATGGACTTCAGGCTTATTTTTGGTTCCCTCACCTGGCTTGACGTTCGCTCTTTGCTCTTCGCTGCTTGGGTAGGTGGGCCTGAAGTCCACAGGGGGAGAGAGGTTGGGAAGGGAGGGGGGGGGGGGGGGGGGGGGGGGGCTTGTATGCATTGAATTTGATTTGTTAGTACTATGCTATCATTGGGTGATATATCCTTTATGGTCCAATGGATTTAGAGAGCTCTTCATGACGTAACTGTAAGCATTATCTACTATTGTGAGATATGTGAACAGAACAGTAGTTGGTGGTTTATATATATATATATATATATATATATATATATATATATATATATATATGTGTGTGTGTGTGTGTGTGTGTGTGTGTGTGTGTGTGTGTGTGTGTGTGTGTAGATACATACATACATACATACATACATTTGAGGGTTAAAAACGCCTTTGGAACATAACGAGGCACCCAGAATCTGCTGTGCACAAGTACGTGCCAGTCAAAGTATCTGCGAGCAGTAGAGTTTGTCTTTGGAGACATGGAGCCAGCAGTTGCTTTGGGTTCGATGGCATTGTTTGGGGATGGGGTGTGTGTGTGTCCTTTCCATTAGTAGGTTTTGTCACTGGATCTGTTCTGTTCTCTGTAGACTTTTTTTTTTTTTTTATATATAAGATGAGGATATTTTCACATTTTTCAGGCGACACGTACGCATCATATTTGCACATCTGAAATAAAATCACCAGCTGTTGGCTTTAGTATCTATGCTTTGAAAACTAATCTAATCTTTCAAAGTAGAATTGAGAAAAAAAAAGGATGAAAAAAAAAGAAAGGTTAAATATGAGAACTCTAGAAGGGGAAGATTCGGGTTCTTTTGCTGCCTTTTTTCTTCACCTTAGATTATGTGGCCTTCATTCGACGCTATTATTCCGTCAGATTTAGTGATAT
>JADBJO010016124.1:2500-22500 GCA_016801955.1 Conus betulinus | reverse complement strand
AAAACGTTTAGTGTTTTTCTAGCTTCGTGCGGAAGGTACTGAACATGAAAGTTCCACATTCATTTGATGTTAAATAACTCTCCCCCAAAATTAAAAACTGAAGGTTTGTACTTTAGTTGTGACTGCGTCCATTTTAAAGAGGCAAACTCGTCTGTATCAGCGTCATTTTGTATAACACCATATGTACTTTATCACAAGAAAACGTAAGATCGTTCTCAAGCGCGTATCTACCAAGAATGTCTAATTCAGTGAGGTTAAAGTTCTTTTTTTTTTGTGGTAATGAAGTGTTCTTTTTAGGTTATTTGTCCTTATTCATGCATTCATCCATATGTACAGATCGTCAGCATACTGCACAGCTGTGATATTTTTGCTTATGTGTTTTTGGAAGATCACCGAGTAGTACAATGTTAACCACACATTGGCGGCCCAAAAAAGCCCAACACAGAGCTTCTGTGTGTGTGTGTTGTGTGTGTGTGTGTGTGTGTGTGTGTGTGTGTGTTGTGTGTGTGTGTGTGTGCGTGTCGCGCGCGTGTGCATTCTGCGTGGTGTGGTGTGTTTCCATGTGTGATGTGCGGTGCTTGATGCGTGTGTGGTGGTGTGTGTGTGTGTGTGTGGTGTGCCCTGTGCCTCTGTGGGTTGTGTGTGTGTGTGTGTGTGTGTGAGAGAGATGAGAGAGGAGAGTGCGTGGTGCGAGTGTGTGTATGTGGGTGTGTGTGTGTGTGAGAGAGACGGAGAGGTTGTGTGGGTTGAGAGTGAGAAGGAGAGAGAGAGAGAGAGAGAGAGAGAGTGAGAGAGAGATCCAAAGGTGAAAGAGAAAACAATCCAAACTGTTATTAAACTTTGAAATTGTTAGTAGCGGCCAGCTTGTGACGTATACCTACAGTAAGGCACAGGGACAATGACAGCTTGCATTAAACAGTAAGGCCACAAGGGACAATGACAGCTTGCATTAAACAGTAAGGCACAAGGGACAATGACAGCTTGCATTAAACAGTAAGGCACAAGGGACAATGACAGCTTGCATTAAACAGTAAGGCACAAAGGGACAATGACAGCTTGCATTTAAACAGTAAGGCACAGGGGGACAATGACAGCTTGCATTAAACAGTAAGGCACAAGGGACAATGCGAGCTTGCATTAAACAATTATACTGTTAGCTCCGACTTGTATAATGCACCCCTGCAGCGCGGCCAGTAACGGGGGAGAGAATGAGAGTTTTGTATTCTTCTTCCTTTTATTCTTATTCTGCTTCCTTTAACAAGTTTTTTTTTTTTACCACTATAATGGCCCGGGTGGGTGAGAGAATAAGAGCTGAATTGACCCTTTATCTTCCCACCTTTCCCCCTGGAAGGTACATGTGCAAACAGTGTAACAAAACTGAATTTCCAAAAATGCGCTGTTACTGATTGTTGTCTTCATAAGCAAAATTTGAACTACAAGCTACCAAAAAATAAGATCCACACTATAACGCCACCTTGTTATAAACACCAAGACAAGAGAATCTGACTAAGAATAATACAGTGGAAAAAAAAAAAAAAAAAAAACAATGACCAGCTCTGTGGATCTAAACCAACACGTGTCACTCCTGTCAATAAATCAAGCGTTCGGTGTGTATTGCTGACCACCGTAACAGTTTTAGAAATCGGAGTTCTGTTTTCTGCTGCGCCGTTTCTCCAGGATGATATATTCAAAGTGTAGAGGAACGGATTGAGTGCCGAATTGAGTGGCAACACAAAAATGGCCATTCCCACGTTGTTGACCTCCCCTGGAATGACGACGCCACTGGGCAGCCAGGACCCCACACACAGACCGATAGGAAACCAGCACAGGAAATCGGACACTGCAACAGACAGGAGAACGTCTGGCGATAGTTTGCCTCCTTTCGACTGGGCACTGTGTGTGGTCAACGTCTTTGGTCTTTGGCAACGTATTAGACATTGCATTGCTCCTCACTGACCCAGTAAATAAGACACTGACCCACACCAATCGTCAGGAAGAGGATCAGGTTGCAAATGATCATGATACTGAAGGAGTAACTGTGACCAGGGAAGTCAGCTCTGGTGACAGGCAGCGGATACAAATACCTGTCTGGTGGAAAAACTCCCAGTGTGAAGTGATAGGTAGCAGAGGCACGATTGCCAGCGTAATTCCCATTGTCCAAACAATAATGGAGGCTACAGAAGCCGATCTGCTTCCCAAACCGGATCTGACTGAAAGGAAAGCGGAGCACAAGGAATCGATCCCAAAGTGATCAAGCAGATAAGGAATGCTGACACTTCACTCGATAACAAGGATATGAACCCAGCAATGCTACAAGTAGAGCTCTTTTTCCACGCAGTTTCCTTCCAAATATAAACACCAGCATAAATCCAGTCTGCTACACCACCAATGAAGACTACTAAATACACTCCCATGAAAAGGTCAGAAACACACAGATGAAGAACAAACAACACAAAACTAGTCCTTGACCCTTTTTGACATAAAGTAAATACGGTAGACAAAAACCGCCAAAGTTTCCCAGACACAGCAAACATAGCAAATACTGCAAGAGCACAACGATAAGCAGCAGATTTCAACAAGTCATCACATGAGGATATTTCATCACGATGGGGCTGAGCATTGGCCTCGAAAAGTGTCTGGTAATATACTAGCACAACACATTTGAAGTTTTTCTGCAGACATGTACATGAGTTTTGTCATTTGTTTCATGAAATCTGGAGTGAAGTCATTTACAGGACAGCCTTGTAAATCAAAGGTGTGAAGATCAGGAAACGACCCTTTCCCCTGCAGATGTTTATTTTACTCTCCGTGACAGATCAAAAACTTGCAAATTTGGCAAGAGAGCTGACAATGTGGTCATATTTAGGGAATCAGCTTGGGCATGGGAAATATTGAAGATCACCAGTGAAGGATGTACATACAGGTTCTGGACATAAGAAAAACTACCAGCCACAGAATTACCTGCCATGTTCAATATCCGAAGCTGTGGCATTCCAGCAAAGTGAGTGATGGCTGAAGTTGATGAAGTGAAGTTGATTCCAACTGAGATCCACACTGTGAAGATTGAGTTAAAATGATTTCTTCTGTCAGTTTCCTTAGTCCACAAGCCTTCACACCCAAGTGGATGAGCATGGTGTTTATGAGTAGCATCACTCACCTGCATTCCACTACCAGAAGCTTCAAGGTAGCGTAGCTGTGGAAAAGAGCTGAGAGGGAAGTGTGGTTGCAGAAAAAAGGCAAAACCATAACAAACACACACCTTAGGACAAGGAGCGCTGCAGATCCGTTCATCGTCGTGCCGTGGGCATTGTGGCAGACCATCACACAGGTGATTCACGTGCACACAGATTGTTTTGTACCTGTCACGGCATCGATAAAACCCTGGACACGTCTTGTAGTCTGACAGTCAGCTTCGTCCTCATGGCGTGGGCAGTCGATCATGTCATTACACCTGACATACACAGGGAGACAATAGCCATCGTCATGACACTGGAAATGAGTGTCTGGGCACTGCGTGCTGGCTTCTGGCAGAGGGTCACACTAAACCCTCCGGGTTTGTCAAAGTTGATCACAGCTGGGGGTACAACCTTTGCAAATATGAAGGGCCTGGTGCCGCAACCTTTTCTCGTCGTAATTCGTTATATGCAGTCATTGAACCCATTACATCGCTTGGAAACATCTACACACTGTCGAGAAGAGAGCAGGTACAGGTATCCATCAAGTATAATACAATACACTAAAGTTCTTTATTTCTCATTAAAATTAGCACATCAGTAGACAGCACAGGCAGCCATGAGCACCGTGAAGAAAGCTGTTTTTGTAGGAATGGTGCTGAAAGCTCTCCACCAGTTGTGATGCACTTTGAAACTTGACAGCAAGATCAGCAAGGCAATGCTAGTTCTTCTTCTTCTGGATGTAGCTGAAGCCATCTTTTCCTCTGCTTCTCCTTGATGATCGTCTTGGCCTCTTCATTCATAGGAGATTTCCTATTCCTCTTGTGGCTGCTGTCCTCCCTCCTTCGCCAGTTGGTCTGTCTACTCATTGCCTGCTATGTTGCAGTGTGAGGGTATCCACTGAATGATGGTTAGTTCAGTGGCCTGCTGCAGTCTGGCAAGGGCAGAGACCTACAAGGGGCTTGAGGTCCTTGTTCTTTGGGTTCTAGACAGCGTTCAGTACTGACAGTGCATCAGAGAAGATGACGACTTTGGGATGTATGGCCCTCTGTTCACACACTGTGTCTCCGCTGCTGTCTGCAGCGCGTCTGCCTCGGCTTTGTAGTTCGTAGAGAATTTGCCAGTGGGGATGGCTTGTCGGACGTGTGTTCCATCCTTCAAGGTTAGGAATATTCTTCCACCTCTGTTTCTGTAGCCTTCTCTGCTGAGCCGTCCGTGTATGCATACGTCTACAGCTCCTTGAGATGTGCCTGTTCCATATGGTCTAGGGCTAATACTTTCTTCTCTGGTTCTGACTGTGTGCCCTTTGTGAGAAATGCCTGGGATTGTACAGAGCCGTGTGTTGGGATCTGCTTGTTCCCTTGCTGTAGCAGTTCAGGGCCCTGTCTCTCGAGTCTGCGAGCGTTTGTGCACAAAACTGCGCTTCGGTCTGCACTTGGTTGGCTCTGACAATTTTTTTGTTCATGGGGTGATTCTTCATCCTCTTGCATTTGGCAGCCTGGGTGAGAGGACTATGGCATCTCTCCTGCTTTCAAGGCTCTCTGAAGACCTGTCAGAGTTTCCATGGCTTGGATCGGGGTTGATTTGAGAACGCTAGTGATGATCCTGGACGCCTGGTTCTGGACCTTGGCAGCTTTGCCGAGCTGATGGTCTTGGCTGCTGTCCCCCAGGCACCTGTACCATATTCTAGGACAGGTCTCACTCGTCCAGGGCCCAGGCAGCTGTACCATATTGTAGGACAGGTCTCACTCATCCTAGGTACAGTTTCTTCTGGATGTTGTGGTCGGCTTCCAGGAAGTTCCTGATAACTTCTTCATTAATGCCAGACGTAGCCTAGCTCTTTCTGCACACTTGTTGTTCTGGTGTTTCCAAGTCATCCTGGGGTCAAATGTGTGACTCCTAAGTAAGTGGGCGACTATCCTGTGGGAGGACCTGACCATTCAGGCAATGCTAGTGACTTGTGGTTTGGTCGAAGCATAGTGACTTGTGGTTTTGTCGCAGCATAGTGACTTGTGGTTTTATCGCAGCATTTATGATTGCCTGACATCGTCGACGCAATGCAAAACTGCGTAAAGGCTAATGATTCGATCACACAATTTCATATTTTACACACACACACACACACACACACACACACACACACACACACACACACACACACAGTAAATGAAATTGTCAGTAAATCAACAAAGTTAAAAAGAAACCCGCTATGGAGCCTGCATTACAAGAGACGTACAGATATCAAATGATTGTATATTTCTTTTTCTTCACCATCTCTCTCTCTCTCTCTCTCTCTCTCTCTCTCTCCTCTCTCTCTCTCTCTCTCTCTCTCTCTCTCTCTCTCTTCCTCCCTCTCTCTCTCATTAAAGTCCTTGCAAATTTACTGTAGGACGAAAATGAAAAAGAAAAAAAAAAAACTTCCTTGCATGCTTTTGGCTAGTAATTAAGTGTTTTGTCATGAACGTGGATCATGACATGGAAGACAAGAAGCAGAGCTAGACGTGCCCCTGGGTCACGCCAAAAAAGTGGTGGGAGTAGATTACTCTTACAGTTCATAGAGGATGAAGCACAGAACTAAAATGTAGAGATTCAGAATCAAGAGCCATGTTTACATATCTTTGTGGTGCACTGTGGCGGACCGTATTTTTGTCTGATCCCAAATTTCGGGGACAGGTTTGGAATCGGAACAGGTACACCTGAAAACTGGTTGACCTGTTAACCTGACAGCTGTTCACCTGTGTTTTTGTGTAAGTCGGGTGAGCGAGGATTTCCCCTTCAGTCTCCAAAGAGCTACCGGCCGAGCAACGTATCCAGAAGAGCCGAAGGAAGACTGAAGGCAGGTGCTCGCTGGTAGTCAGGTATGTTCCAATAGTTAAAGTTAGGGTTTGTACTAATGAAGTTTTTTTTTTTCCTACGGGTGGTTCGGTACTTTCCAACTCTTCGTAAAGGCCTGAAATATCTAACTGTCCCCTTCATATATATCTTGTGATTTGACGAGACATAGGGTGTCAGTAGGAAGTTATAGAGAGTGAATGTGAGTCGAAAAGTGGATAAGGATGGAGTGAGTAGATGGGAAAAAAATGCATACTTATTTGATGGTTAAATCAATGTATTATTGAAAAAAAAAAAACCTGTTGTTTATCTTTTCCCCTAAAATATTATATTGATGTGAGTGTAAGTGAGCTCTGGAAGTGAGCAATGAAAACTATTGTACATGAATTATCCAAAATGTATTCTGATTCCTGTTGTAGAAAGATTAAAAAAAAAACTTTTTTTTTTCTGACAAAAAAAGGGACGAACGGAAATTGTTCTTTGATGTATAATTATGTTCTGTGTTCGTAAAGTGTTGGTGTGTGTAGGGAAAAAGACGTACACGCATAAAAACGTCTTCAGGTGAGAGTCAGACAGCAAAACACAAACCGCTCACCATCCGTAACATGCACAGACCAACCAGAATTTATAGAAACAAACAGTAACGAGGGATCAGAGAGTCCTTGGAAACATAACACGCACCTGTCTGTGTCCACAGTCTATCATTTCCTTCTCGCACATGGGACGTTCACAGAAGTTTTCGTCACGCCCCATCCAAGCAATCCCGTTGAAAATCACACACCAGACTGTATGGCACAAACTCTCCTGATGTATCACAATAAAAAAATAGGGCCGTGCCAGTCCCTGGTGCATACTGCAAGTCGCCCTGTACCACGTCCCAGTGTTCTCCAGCCCCCCCTGCACTGACTGTTCACGTCACAGGCAAGTAGTTGGTGAGTCAGGTGCTGCATGGGACAGATTTCCAGATGAACATCAGACATAGTCGTGTTGATTGGGACAGGCAGTGTGACAGGTTCAAGAATACGGTCATGATCTGAGGAAGAAGGGTCTTCACACACAAATCCCTGCGCCAGTGCATCACAGGGACAGTCTCGGAATACGTTTACCCCCCATATAAAACACAAATTTTCTTGCGGTGCATAAGAAATCATCTCGTCGGTCAAGAAGAAAACGACGGCACCACGTTCCCAGCATAAAGTATTTGTGTACCTGGGAAAATGCGTCAGGAGAAAGCTCTCTCTCTCTCTCTCTCTCTCTCTCTCTCTCTCTCTCTCTCTCTCTCTCTCTCTCTCTCTCTCTCTCTCTCTTGCTCTGTTTTGTTTTGATATCTCCTCCTTTCTCTGTCGAACTTTTTTGTTAGTTCATTCAGATACAAAGAAATATAATTAGAAGAAAACGAAATGCTTTAGTTGTAAAGAAACCGAAAGGAAATATGTTTTCAATAGAAAGGGGATAAAACGGGATGTTCACATCTTATGTGTAAAATGAGAGAATATCCCAGAAGAGAACATCTTTGCATGTTTGTTATCTCTCACATTAACCAGAATGGCACATGTGTCTTAACTGTATTCGACAAATTGAATATTAAAGAGAAAGAAAATAGGTTCTGATTACCTGACAACTATGTGAGACCACGACAAATTGGATACAGCAAAATGACACACGAGTTTTCACTGTATTCGACAAATTGAACAGAAAGGATCTGGTTACCTGACAGCATTGTAAGAGCTCAACAAATTGGATACAGCAAGCAAGAACAACCACGACCTATAGTTATACAATTTGTGAATGGAGAGATGCAATGACTATTTTGACTGTTCGTGATTTTCGACATTTAATAGAATAAAACGATGTTCGAATCACTAGCGACTTCATTCACGTACAAAATCCGACTATCTCATAGGCCAGTATAGGGGGCAAGAGCGAGAATGTTAGAAGTGGGAAATTGGTGGTAGGCACCATAGCTCCCGACCCAAGGAGTTATGCACCAATGGCAACAAAGTGGTGACACCAGGGGTACACGGCGCCTAGATAACAACCTCTCAGTTACCAGACAAGGGAGATCAGGGCCAACGTGAAGCAGAATTGCAGAGTGCAGTCCCCTGCCAATGACAATGCCGTGACGTCAGTCAGCTCCCAGCGGCAGAGCGGATTGGCTGAGGAGTCCTTTCATTCCTGGTGTCTTCTGACGTCATCAGCAGAGATGTACCGGTCAACCTTCGGGCAGTGGAGGGACTTCAGGCCGTGACGTCAGCGGACACAGCAACAGTGCACGGGATTCACGTTCCGCCAGGTGACGGGAAGACAGTCAGGACTACACAGCTGGTTGATAAACCAGTCCAACAGGTCAGCCCCTACTGCTGACAGTGGCAGCGTTGGGGACATTGCGTGAGGGGGGGGGGGGGGGGGGGGGGGGGCCATAGGACAGGACAGGCCTGACCATCCATTCGAGTGGGCTTTTACAGAAATAGATGTTGAGAATTTTTTTTAAAATGTTGTCGTTTAATAGGTATGTTAGTTCTTTTGACATTGTCTTGCAGAAATCTATAATTCAAATTGTGATTATAATTTTTTTTTTTTTTTTTTTTTTGCTAACATGATACCCGAAGCTCCTGCTCATAAATTTTCCTATCAAGATACTCAGGAGGTCTCTCAATACTCTTGAGGAATGGTGTTGAAAACTACGTATGTAAGAGAAATAAAAGTGGATAACACCGTAGTAACTGAAACGAGGAGAGAATGTGTTAAGTGTTGATAACAATGTAATGTTGATTGCTTGCTCTGTTGCACCTAAAGGATATATTGTTTTTTATCAATAGCTGAATTGAAAGACAGCAGCGTAATTGTAGAAGACCACGTATCACAGTGCGTTAGAAAAGACAGGATTTGTACTTCATGTGGTGACATTAATCCAGGAGATCACATTGAACAAAGGCGGAGAACATGTCAGACAATGTGCCAAGTTTTAACTCTGATCAGACTGAGGAAGGTGGAGATATTTCTCTTTGATCTGACCATTTTGAACGGAGATTGTACCAGTGATATCAATAATACATTTACCTCTTTTAATCTCCACAGCAACAAAGTATCCCTGATTGGTTTCTTGTTCTGAGAGTTGTGCAAATATAACAACCTTCACACACCAGTTACTCTATATTCTTGGCATTCGCCAGTTGTAATGAAATGAGTGAATGGTCATCGCATTAGTTATAACTAGGAAATTAAAGCAGCAAGTGTGGGAGAAAAACGAATTCTGTGGAATAACGAAATAGCTTAGATATATATAAAGAAGAGCTAGACAGTATCGAGTTTATGGAGAGATGATAGCTAAAGCTGGCCAGATGTTAGCAGCTGATGTCAATAGTGGGGGTGATCTATTTACAAAAGCTTTGTGCGAGGTGACGGCCTACGTAGTACTGACAACTGGGGAAAAAAAAAAAGGAAATGATCATAATGACTGATTTAATAAAGAGCATCAGCTGGGGAAAAAAAAGGGAAAAGTGACTTTGAACAGATTTTAAATATGTAAATCAGTCAGTACCAGGAGAAAGAAGAAAGAAGACTATGCAAATGGAGAGAAGACAGTACGCACACGTGAAGAAGTCCCAGAAATGCAAGTATGATGAAAAATAAAAAAAAAAACAACGTTGCGATTCAGTTCATGATCCCAAATTGTTTTGGTTAACAATCACGTCAGTTAACAGGGAAACTGTAATTCACTCTGGTCTCAGTTGTCAGCAATGCTATGGCCGTTTTCTGCCCATGTTTTTAATGTATGTTATAGTGACACCGAACATAATGATCAATCATTGAAGAAGAAGAGAACCTGGGCAATGAACATTTCGTTAAAGACCCAATTTCAAAGCGAAAGATGCAGTCTAGCATTAAAAAAAAACCTCAACACCGGCAAAAGAGTTGTTCCAGACTACGTCATTTTGGGAAATGTCAAGGCAAAAAATGCAAACAGCACGTCAATGAAATTTGATTCAAATCAAATCAAATCTGATCATTTTGTACGGAATGCTATTGATTTTCTGTCAACTTTTTGGCGTTCGCGATGTGAGTGACAGAGTGCATGTGCCTATGCGAGAGTGCAATTTGGTTGTGAAGACGTAAATGCTTCTGTCCATACCTCCTGTATCCCTAGGTATTATGATAATCATATCTTAATACGGTGAGGGAACGTCAGAGACCAGTCACGACCACCACCACCACTCTCTCTCTCTCTCTCTCTCTCTCTCTCTCTCTCTCTCTCTCTCTCTCTCTCTCTCTCTCTCTCTCTCTCACGCACACATACACAGACAGACAGACAGACAGACAGACACACACACACACACACACACACACACACACACACACACACACACACACACACACACACACACACACACACACACGTGTGCGATTTGATTTTATGTTCTGTAAAAACAAAAACAACAAACAAGGAAACAAACTAGCAAACAAACAAGAAAAGCAAACAAATGTCGTCATTATAACCACTGACATTTGCTGAGATGGGTACATTTTACAAGTTACAATTGAGCAGGCATTTGGATATGAAGCAAAGACCCCAGTCAAAAAATAAGGACCCTTACATAGCGTTCTGACGTGACTCCACTCGGCCATGCGCAGTAGTTGTCAGACCAGTCCACATACTCTTGATGCCATACTTAATACTGATGCGTGTGTGTGAAATGTCAACAAAGTTCACCATCTGCCAAGCAGTCTCTAATCTGACCAGAGAGGTTCCGTTTTGTTGGCACTCTCTCTGGGCATCCACTCGGGAGATTCCACCGTTTGCGTTTTTATGTATGGTGAAGCATTTTTCTCCAAAACCTATCTGCCGAAACAAACGAACAAGCTGGAAAATGAAACTGAAAAAGAAAAGAACAAATATAAACGAATGAATGAATAAGTGAGTGAATCAGTCAATCAAGTGATTATTCAATCAGTCAATCAACGATGAATGAATTAAGGAATGAATGAATCAAGTAATAAATGAATGAATGAATGAATGAATGAATGAATGAATAAACGAATGAATGAATAGATCAATCAATCAATGATTCATTATTCACTCACTGACTCACGCACCCACTCAATAATAAATAAAAGTGAAAACGCGTGCACGTGCATTTGCATGAGGTATGTGCTTGCCCATGTGCCATTTTGAGTGAAAGGGTGATAACGAGAAAGGTACCCCATTGGAGAACGAACCCCCTCCTTGCACTGTGTGATCCTGTCCTTTCCATCCCTTTCCCATTCCTGTTCATCTCCCCCATCCTTCCCTACCTTACAGCCATCCCATGCATGCTAGAGTAAAAACAGTATCATACACAGACACCCACACACACACACACACACACACACACACACACACACACACACTTTCTCGATCAGATCAATACACAATTCACAAACATGTTTAGAATGGCATCCAAATGAAGTTTTAGACAGAGAGGGGGTTATCTATGTCCCTGGCGGTGACAAATCCCCGCGCTTTCTAAATTTTGCTTCATGTTCCGCCCTCAGTCATTCCGTTTTGAAAATCAAAAAACTAACCTTAGGCCTCAGAACATTCTTTGATAAGCTGAAGAAAAAAAGACTCCCGAGTAAAAAGATGGCTAGATCAAGAATGTTACGTATCAAAACGCGGAATCAAGTCTTCAGGAAACGCAATTAAGAGACATCCACACAAACGCTACATAAAAGAAAATAGTTCGGTAGAGCCAAGGATATTACATATTATTCAAAAAGAAAACTTACTAACAACAGCTACTCACCAGCTTAAGTTAAACGTACTTAGAGGACCCAATTCGCGTCTGGAAAGCCTTGAAATCAGAAGAACCCGAACAGCCAAGTCGTCGAACTATCTTTGCTACAAAATGGATCAAACTATCTAGAAATGCTGCTCGCAAACATGTTAATGCAGAGCCAATCGCTAACAACAAAGCTCATGAAGAATTAGGAAAAAAAATAAATAATGATCTCTTCACTTCGTAGCTGGACTTCCTAGTCACTCTTACAGAAGCATGGAATGCCTCAAAACATCGTTGAAAAGAAATCACCAGGTATCAACGGAATTACAAATGAAACCACAGAAACCAATCTCTCACTACCTTTTCCCATCATCCAAAGACTATTTCAGAAAGTCCTACAACTAGGTACATATCCTGAAGATTGGAAAACAGGAATCAATAGGCCCGTATCATAAAGCGGCGATCCCTTAAGCCCAAACAATTGTAGAAGGATAACAGAATGCAGTACACTGAGAAATGTTATTCCAAATATTAAATAAAAGAATGTCTGACTACGTCAAAGACAATAAACAAGAAGCCAAACAACAAGCTGCACCCAGAACAAAAAATGTCAAGAACAGATGACCATGCTTTTATTCTTTAAAAAAAAAAAAGAAAAAAAAGAAAAACCTTCATCACACACACACACACACACACACACACACACACACACACACGCGCGCGCGCGCGCGCGCGCACGCACGCACGCACGCACACACACACACACACACACACACACACACACACACACACAACACACACACACACACACACATGCATGCATACACTCACGCACACACTGACACACACACACACTACTAACGCACGCACGTACATACGCGTGCCACGCCTTCTGCATGGGGGGCTCCATCCTCTGTGTGTCCCGAGTACAGCAGCAGCTCTCCTGATGAAAGTCTCTGCTGTCCTGTCTGTAGCCACCTTGTCTCACTCAGTCTTAGGACTCCTATCTTGTATGTCTTCACCTCTCTTGCTATCTGGATGGTTCTGCCCACTTCGTACAGTGTCCTGATGTTCCGAGTGGCTATCCTTGTTGTTTTCCTGGGGGTCTGAAGGGGGGTCAGTCTTGCAGCTTCTCGGCTTTCACTGCCTGACGTTATGAGTCTCGGGGATGGAGACCCTCCTCTCCCAGGTTAATGTCTTGGTTTGATGTTGTTGATGCTTTTGTAACTTGCTTTTTTCTCAGAAAGGGTGTTAGCCCTATGCAAACCCATTTAACCTCCTGGAGAGTTGGTCTAACATTAGTCTGACCTCTACCCTGTCTAGCTTGGTTGGCCCTACCAGGAGCACACACTCTCTCTGGCATAGCTCTCTGGGTCTTAGAGGTACACAAGTTCCCACACCACGACAAGGAGTAGACCATGTGGAAGCCAAAAGTTCTTCATGCACCCATAAAGATGACTAGTGTTCAAGATGTCAACCTGAACAATTCAGAATCAGAACCAATGTTTGCACAGATAGTGCAAGAAACATGGGGCTTGCCCAATAAGCAGAAGATTGCTGAGGCAAACACAAAGGACTTGTCATGGATCTTAGCCAGACAGCATCAGCCAGTTGATCAGGCTGTCCCATGACGGAGTGGTTTTCAACCAGAAGCTGTGTACTTCTGATCAGCCACTGCCAGAAATGGGTCCAATGCCAATTTTGAATGCCCCAGCTCATGAGTTATCTACAGTTAGGACAGTATTGCAAAACTGTGATGAAATGACCGAGAAGCTTGGAGAGAAATACAATGTAATAACTTTTGATGAGCAGTTGTAGTGCAAAGCAAGAATATTGCAGTGGAATAAGCCAGAGACCTGCAAGAATTTTGTCATCATGGTGGGTGGGTGGGGGGCGGGGGGTTACACACAGACAAACTTCTGCAAAGTCTTGGGCGAGTACATGGCTTCATCAGCTGTAAGCTATCTGGATAGAAAGTGGAGTCCTGGGTGAAGGGACAGCAGAAGATACCATGCAGGGAACGGGATGGAATCGTGCAATCCCTGTGCACAAGCTCACTGTTCAAGCGCTCTGGTCAGTTCCTTGGACGCGTTTCCAAAAAATTGGCAACAGAGGACGAGAGAAGATGATCAGTGAAATCCTCAGCCAGCAGAGTTGTTGTGGGCTTCGCACGCAAAGATGACGAAGATATCCAGTCCTCTGTAGAGAATTTACTGTCATCTAATAAAGAAGTCAGATGACAATGATATGAAGTCCGCTGTAGAGAATTTACTGTCATCTTTTGAAAAAGTCACAGTTTTTGTTTAACAAGTTTGAAGGGTCCTGTTTTGAGAATGCCACCTTTCGATACTGGAGGACCTACATGAAACTGGTGGCCATTCTTCTGAGGTTCACGTCCGCTGTCCGTATTGGAGATTGGGCGTTGTTCCTGTCATCATTTGCTGAGATGCTGCCCTGGTTTGGAGCCTTTGACCACTACCACTGCACTCGCTGGGGAACTGTTTTCCTGGCAGACATGAAGATGTTATCTCAGCACCTGAGATGTACCAGGCTTTTATAGCCGGAGAATTTGTGACAGAAGAGAGAAGGAAGAAGTCCAATCAAATACCAGATGATCAGGCCATGGAGCATATCACCTGGGCAGGAAAGGTAGCTGGTGGCCTTCTACAGCCAGGGACAGATGATGCGTGACATTTAATGATGGGCCCAACTGGCCAAGGAAAACCAAGAAGATGTTCAACATTCCTGGTGACGAGGAGGGAGATGATGAACATGATTTTGCATACAAAGATTTTTTGGGGGAAAAAAAGACCAAAGCAGGATCAAGATGATCCTTAAAAACTCATGTTTGTTTCACACTTTCACTCCTTTCATCTGCACATCACCAGAGATCATTCCACTCACAACTGGTGACGTAGCCAGTGATGCTGTGACTCATGACTTGCCAACAGTGGAAGAAACTGGAAAGTGTGTCATCTCAGAGTTTGTGCAGAGCAGACTTGCCAAAAGACGTCTAGTGTTCATGAGCGAATCACGAACAGGCGACTGAACCCCTTTGGCGTCATTAAAGGCAGACAGAGATTTGTTCAAGCGAGTAACAACAGCAATGGAAGCAGGCAGGCCTGTTGACATCAACAAGATGTTAGAACAAGAGCTTTGCCTCTTGAATGGCAACTGCTGACAACAGACTGCGCGTCTGCCTCAAAACAAATATGAGCTGAGCAACATTCTTCTGCAGAAAGATGTGCCACAGAATGCAATACCATTCCACACCCAACGTACACCACAGTTGATGAAATGGCAATGGTGCAAGCTTTGGGGAATCAGGCAGGAGCAAAAAGACCCGGAGAATCGAATGATGGCGTTGTAGACTGTGTGAATAACCTCGTCTCCAACTCCTGTATCAGGGCTGACCTTGTATGTGACAGTTTCAATCGCCAGACTATCAAATCATCAACTCAGAGCAAGGGAACTAACAGCAGGGATAGCAGTCAGAAGAAATGTGCAGTCTAGAAGTCAAGCAATTGAGCAGCGGGATAGGTTTATCTCTTTATGGTGAAACGAAAGCCAGTCTGACAGACCTTCTCTGTACAGAACTAGCAGAAAGGTTACAGAGGGACCCAGGCTACACAGAGCTGGTGCTGGATGGAAGAGTCACAGATGCTTCAAAGGTCTGGTCATCACCAGGGAGAGATGTTTCACGGCTGTCCTCAGAGGTGCATGAAGAGAGACAGACACGCGCATGATTCTCCATGCAAAAAAGCCAGTGAGAAGGGATACTCCCCCCAAATCGTCGTCATCCTTGACAGTGATGTCCTTGTTCTTCTTGTTGCCCATCCGCCACATTTCAGCACGTTGTCTGGATGCAGTCTGGGACACCTCGAAAGAAGCACGTTATCCCTGTGCATCTGATCAATCTCACAGACCCACAGAGGGTCTCTGTGCTTACATTCCGTGCGATTACTGGATCAGATACCACAAGCCAGTTTGCTGGCATTGGCAAGAAGTCTGCCCGGCCTGTCTTCACAAACAGTTCCCATCTTCTTGAAAACCTGGGAAGTGAGGACTTTCCTGATGAGTATATACTGTCAGATGCAGAGTCCATTTGTGTGTAAACTGTACAGTCCAACCACCGACCACACCTCCACACACCAGCTGAGATGCGATCTCTTTCACAAAGTCAACAAAATTATTGAGAACCCCCCCCACCGTACAAGATGCCTTGAGAGTTCACATCAGACGATCTCACTTTCAGACATGGTGTGGAAGAGAGCACTGGAAGTTCATCCACACCTTTCCCCAGTCGTTGGCAGTGGCTGGAAAGTTGTGAAAGAGAATGGGAGCGAGGTTCTTGATCCCCTGCTGCAGACTGGTGAACCATCAACAGCGCTGTGTCTTGATCTGACAGCTTGTGGATGTACATCCTGCGCCACAACACGCTGCCAGTGTGCATCCCTTAAAGTAAGATTCACAAAAGCATCCCGTTGCAACCACAGCAAACATCCGTGGACTGTGGCAATGTAGCGAAACTAAGTCCTGCACTAACAGGACTGACCAAGACTGTGCTGTGCAGTTTGCATTATGTCGATACAGACTTTACCTGCAGTTTGGCGACTGCTGCAACCGAGCTGGTGCATTATACAAACATAGGCAGGCAGGAATAAAATTTCATTGCATTTAAACTTGCATTACGTTTCATGCTGTGTTGTTATCTGACGTTCACTGCAAATGACGAACTGAATTCTTGACGAACTGCTGATGAGTGATTGCTGCTTAACACAAGATGCGAAATTCATTCTTGTCTTCAAAACAGTTATTGAAGAAGAAGTAAGAAGATATGTGTTTCATACATTCACTGTTCTGCAGTTTCTTTCTGCACCAGGATGGAAATGATTGGTGCAGAAACGATTACATATTTGCATGTAACAAACTCGTACGTGAAGATCGCATGCTTATTCTAAAACAGTTTGCAGTGAATGTATTCTCGGAAGTTCAAGAAGACACACTGGCCTCTGCCTGGTATAATTTCTGTGTTTCATGTTGTCTGACATTCACTGTTCTGCAGTTAAGATTACATAGGTATTTAATGCACAAAATGGCAGGAAATTTGGGACGCATGCAAAAATATGAACAATTTTGACGTACTGATCTAAACCAACAAAAACCACCACTGGTATCCAATTTCTGATGGGTTTTTTTTTATTCTTCATGCCAGAATACAAATAAATAGCCATTTACATTGTCAATGTATTCCAATAAATGCCCAAGATATAGTTCGCAGGTATTTCGGCGGCTATTTTGAAAATTGTCACGGCGGCTGTAGAAGGCAAAATCAGAATGTCCATCCACCTAGGTTACATTGCCCTATGTGACAGCTCACCAGCCAGATCAATTGGGTGCTTGTAACCTGAAAAAGGTTTAGTGAATCATGTTTTTTGCAAGCTACAGATTACAGCCTTCTGACTGAGAGAGAGAGAGAGAGAGAGGGAGAGAGAGAGAGAGAGAGAGAGAGAGAGAGAGAGAGAGAGAGAGAGAGAGAGGAGAGGTTGTCAATGGCAATGTACACGCAAATTTGCAGGTACTTGCAATTACTATATCAGCCAGTCAGCAATTGTGTGTCGACAGTTGAAGTACAAGTGCTGTGACTGTCTACAGTGGTGTCACAGAGATATAGCGATGTGCAGCCCAAGACACACAGCTACCCTTGACGACGACATCAGGGAGGATAACGTGACCAGAGGATGCAGACAATGTTGACATGCGATCTTAACGTAACAGAGATACTCATGTAACAGCAAAGAGCACGTCTATAGTTTACAGGGAGAGGAGAGTGTGGAAAGAGGAAAAGGGGGGGGGGGGGGTGTTTTTTTTGTGTGTGTGTGTGTGTGTTTTTTTTTTTAATTAAACAATGTGACCATTCCAATGTGCTCAATGCAGATTCAGAGGTAGGCTACTGGCTTTTGAAGGATCTTCACGCATAGCGAACCCCAAGGTTCCGTCTGTCTGTCGGTCTGTCCGCCTGTCCACCTGTCTGTCTGTCTATTTATCGGTCTGTCTGTCTGACTGTCTGACTGTCTGACTGTCTGTCTGTCTGTCTGTCTTCTGTCTGTCTGTCTCTCTCTGTCTCTCTGTCTCTCTCTGTTTCTGTCTGTCTGTCTGTCTGTCTGTCTTTCTCTCTCTCTCTCTCTCTCTCTCTCTCTCAAAAGGTCACAATAGTGACATTTTGTGCAAGTTGTGACATGTTGTGCCGTGAAGGACTGCACAGAATGTCAAAACTCGCATTTGTAACAATTTGTGCACCTATGCCCAGTTTTCGAATTCACTCTTGCACAAAATGTCACAACGTCCACCAGTCTTGTTAGTCCACCGCTTTCAAGAAATCGAGCAGGCTATTAAGTTCGTCCGTGTCTGGTTTTCTCGGTTTTTATGTTCTTCCATGTGTGTGTGTGTGTGTGTGTGTGTGTGTGTGTGTGTGTGTGTGTGTGTGTGTATGCGTGTGTGTGTGTGTGTGTGTGTGTGTGTGTGTGTGTGTGTGTGTGTGTGTGTGTGTGTGTGAGTGTGTGTGTGTGTGTGTGTGTGTGTGTGTGTGTGTCCGTCTGTCTGTCTGTCTGTCTGTCCCAAGTCGACCAAAATTGACATTTTTGGCAATGTCTCTTCACCCACTTAAGACAGCCTTCTCAAATTTGTTTGTTGATCAGGTTACTTATGCTGATACTGCTTGCAAAAAAAAAAAAAAAAAAAAAAAAAAAAAAAAAAAAAAAGCAACGTTTAAAAATGTCAAGGTCAAGGTCATGCTGATCGTTGAACACCTTTTCCTCTTTCCCTGAATACTTTCACATCTTTCAAGCTAGATGTTCCAAACTTGCTACACAGGTGAATAGTCTTAGGGAATACAACTGACAACAATTCGTGTGCGCTGCACACCCGTTGGACGCAACGCACACACACCCAAATTGCCTACTTTCCCTTTTTATGATCTTGGCAATATCTCTTAAACCACTTAGTATAACCTTTTCAGATGTTGTTTGTTGACTAGGTAAGGTAAGCTAATAACGCTCGTAAAACATCAACGATCTGCGTGACCTTGACCTTGAACTTGGACCTTGAGCACCCATTTCCTTTCTCCAGCAATATTTTCCACATCCTTAAAGTTAGAGTCTCCAAACTTGCTTCACAGATGCACTAGCCTTGGGGACAACAACAGACAATTAGCCATGTACTGCCCCTGACACCCAGTGCCGCTAATGCCACAACCCCTAACGCCTTGCGCAGAATTATGACAATAGTCCACAACTGCATCCCCCTGTCACCAAGACGGGAGCAGGGCGCTGTGCGCACCACATGGTCACTGCAGGGTCACCCTGAGCACTGAGCACCCCACCTGAACGCTGCATGCCCTTCTTGGACGTTGCGCGCCCCTGCACACTGCACGCCCCCTGTCACAATTTCGAGACTACAGTGCGCTTTTAGCCCCAGGAGCTATCAGGTTCATATTTGGCACAGAGATGAAAAACACCAAGGGACATATCTGCGTCAAATTTGAAGGCAATCGAAGAATAAATACCAAAATTCTCTGCGTCGCCGTTAAGGGCAGAAACGATAAAGAGCTGGTCTACATTTGAGTGGCGGACTTTATTGCCGAACTCAGCGATAGCCTTGACTTGTTTAGTCGGTTGGTTTTTATGCACACTGAGATGGAAATTTTTGGCCTCTGTCAGTATGGTTTTTTATACACACAAAGTGTGTATTACTTTACCCTCTGTCAGTCTGTTTTTACCACCTTTGTCAGTCTGTGGAACATATCTCTGGCAGCGTTAAACACATCAAAAACAAAACTTGGAAGGAATCTTGAAACTCTAGATCCTCTAATAAGATGGAGGTCATTGGTCAAAGATCAAGGTCGCAACGTTAAAAAAAAAAAAAAAAGCATTATTGTTTCAGTGGTTATTTCCTGTATTTTTTTTTAATATAATATCAGAACCAGTTTCACGTAGAGTCACCATATTTACATCGTAGATGTACCTTGCCATTGCCTAAAACTGGTCTTGACATCAAAGTCAAAAGTCAAAGGTCGAGGTTATGGTGTCGTATGGAACTTTTTTAACATCAAATTCTTAGAAATGGTTTGTTCAATAGTAAGCAAACTTGCATGAGAGGAGGAGGAGGTGGACGAGACCAAGACGACGACTGCGAAGAAGAAGAAGAAGAAGAAGAAGAAGAAGAAAGAAGAAAAAGA
>JADBJO010016123.1:30000-35000 GCA_016801955.1 Conus betulinus | reverse complement strand
GGATATATGAAAGGAATCTTGGAGTACAGCCCTGTCATGCAGACTCAGTCCGGAATGGAAATCCGTAGCATCATCTTCATCAGACAAATACAAACAATCTAATGTCTTTCCCCCACTATTAGATTGTTTGTATTTGTCTGATTTTATTCAAGTTTAAAAGCTGTGCCAGTCTTGAATAAAAGTCACTCTGTGTTAGGTTTCCTTATGGGAGCAAGAGTTACCCTATTTATTTATTGTTAATTTTGTTTAGGTTTCTGGGTGTTTTTTGTTGTTGTTGTTTGTTGTTGTTGTTGTTGTTGTTGTTTGGTTTTTGCTGTGCTCACCGATGTTGCAAGCGTGATGATTTAGTGCAAGAAGAAGAACGAAAGGGTCAATGTAAAGGAGGTGAAGGAGGAGGAGAAGCGTTACCGAAGAAGAGAGAAGAAGAAGAAGAGAAGAAGAAAGAGGAGGAGGAGGAGGAAGAAGAAGAAGAAGAAGAAGAAGAAGAAGAAGAAGATGATGATGATGAGGATCCAGGATCAGGCGATCATGATGATTTATGATGAATAGAAAGAAGAATATGAGGAGAATAAGTCTCTTTAGATCCATGTTAAAATTTTACAAATCTACCCCCCCACCCCCCCCCCCCCCCCCTCCGCCCCTTTACCACTCCCCCGCACCACCCCCCCAAGTCCAACCCCTCGTGTATTTTATTTTTGTTTCGTTCGTTTCTTTTTTGTGTACTGTATTTATCATCCTATCCACGAAAGCTGCATCTCATAGGATATGTCATACTCTTGTTTATGACCATCTCATTCCTGCTCTTTCTGTCTCCCTGTTTCTCTCTCTCTCTCTCTCTCTCTCTCTCTCTCTCTCTCTCTCTCGTGTGCCTGTCTGTCTCTATCTCTGTGTGCCTGTTTGTGTCCCTATGGGTGTGTGTGTGGCGTGCGTCTCTCTCTCCTCCCCCCCCCCCCCCCCCCCCCCCCCCCCCCGCCCCACTGGCCCCACTGACAAAACTGCTGCTTTTTGTTTTCTCTGAAAGCACACACGGACAGTTCGAGGCCATATGCTGACCGATTTTCTTCACTGATCATTATTGCCTGAGAGGAAGAAACGGAAAGCAGGAGCAGTGGGGAGGGGAGGGGGGGGGGGGGGAGGGGGGGGGGGAGGAAATGGGAGTGGAAAAGGGTAATCCATACCTGTCTCTACTCTCTTTGCCCAATGGACAGGCTACAGATGGCGCATTGTTTGGGGGAAGGCTGAGAGACGTGAGGAAATACGTCAGTGTGACACTTTTCCCACGCGCGTTCCACGTCATTTTGACGTGAGCTTTTTGGGTCAACGTCATAACAAACAGTGTGTTGTTGACTTTTGGTATGGCTTGGTGGGTGACGAGTATGAAGTGTGGGACGGTGGGGGATGGAGGCTGGTGTTTGTGTGTCGGGGAAGGTGAGGGAAGAAGGGGTCATGGGGGAGGAGGGGGGGGGGGGCATTGGGGGTTGGGGCGGGAGGTGGGGGAGGGATATCGGCGATAGTTTTCGTGCGCGGACGTGCTCTTCCACTCAACGTGTGTGTGTGTGTGTGTGTGTGTGTGTGTGTGTGTGTGTGTGTGTGTGTGTGTGTGTGTGTTATTCATGGCTGAACCTGAGTTATATTTTGCGTTTATTATCATTATCATCATCATCACCACCATCATCATCATCATCATCATCATCACTACTGTTTTTTTTTTTTTTCACTTATCATTGTTAGCATTATCATCATTATCATAATTGTTACTACTACTACTACTGCTGCTGCTGCTGCTGCTGCTGCTACTGCTACTATACTATCATCATCATCATCATCATTATTTATTCAAGACTGCTGCTCTTTTGTTGATATACTGCTGTTGTATCGCTGTTGGTCTACTGGTGCTCCTGATGTTGTTGTTGTTGTTGCTGCTGCTGCTGCTACTGCTGTTACTGCTGCTGCTGCTGCTGTTACTGCTGCTGCTGCTGGTGTTGTTGCTGTTGCTGTGCTGCTCGTGGCGTTGGTGCGGTGCAGGTACTGCTGCTGTTGTTGTTGCTGCTGTTGTTGTTGTTGTTGTTGTTGTTGTTGTTGTTGTTGTTGTTGTTGCTGCTGCTGCTGCTGCTGCTGCTGATGATGATGATGATGATGGTTGTGATGATGATGATGATGATGATGATGATGATGATGATGATGATGATGTTGACGATGATGATGATGATGGTTATGATGATGATGATGATGATGATGATGATGATGACGGTAATGGTTGTGGTGGTGAATTATACATTTATTCATTCACCGATATCCTCCTTTCATGTGCTTATTTTGTATTTTTCCCCTCCAGATCGCCTTTGGGTTCGGTCTGTCCATCATGGCTCTCATCCAGATGATCGGGCATGTTAGCGGGGGCCATATTAACCCCGCCGTTACCATAGCGATGGCCGTGACCCTCAAAATCTCCATTGCACGTGCCCTCTTCTACGTCGTCGCTCAGATCGTCGGAGCCATCGCTGGAGGTTTTCTGTTGAAAGCGTGAGTTCTCGACTTGGGGGGGGGGGGGGGGGGGGGGGGGGGGGGGGGGGGGAGGGTGGAAAGGGGTGGCGCTGGTTTGGTTTGGAATGAGTGGGTGCAGACAGCTTTGTGTTATCAATTTTTTTCCTTTTTTTTTCTTCCTTTCTTCCTTTCTTTCTTCCTTTTTTTCTTCCTTTTTCTTTCTTTCTTTCTTCTTCCTTCCTTCCTTCCTTTCTTTCTTCCTTCCTTTCTTTCTTTCTTTCTTTCTTTCTTCCTTCCTTCCTTCCTTCCTTCCTTTTTTCTTCCTTCCTTTCTTTCTTTCTTCCTTCCTTCTTCCTTCCTTCTTTCTTTCTTTCTTTCTTTCTTTCTTCCTTCCTTCCTTCCTTCCTTTCTTTCTTTCTTCCTTCCTTCCTCCTTTCTTTCTTTTCTATGGTACTGATGATCAAAGTTATCGATCATTCCCAGGTGCTCACACAGACAACATGTGTTGATTTTAACTGCTGGAAAGGTGTGGTGTGTGTGTGTGTGTGTGTGTGTGTGTGTGTGTGTGTGTGTGTGTGTGTGTGTGTGTGTGTGTGTGTGTTTGTTTACTTGTTTGTTTTTTAGGCTCCTTTTTTTCTCTTATAAATCTTTTTCTTGTTTTGTTCCATGGTCTGTTTGTTGGAGGGGTGTGGTGGTGGTGGTATTGAGGTAGTAACATAAAGGGAAAAACCACACACACCCACACACACACACGCACACACAGCACGCACACACACACACACACACACACACACACACACACACACACACACACACACACTCACACTCACTCACTCACATTCATATGAAGTTCGTTATTTAAAAAAATCTATTTTAAAGCCACGTTTCGTATAATTTTACATTCATAATTTCATATAGATGATACAACTAGATCGATCGCTCGATCGATTGAGAGAGAGAGAGAGAGAGAGAGAGAGAGAGAGAGAGAGAGAGAGAGAGAGAGAGAGAGAGAGAGAGAGAGTGAGAGAGTGAATAGATAGCCATATGTTTCACACATGCATACAAAAAAAAACAGTTTCAAACGCATTGACAAAAGTCAGTTGTGTTCATTGCCTTTTAAGGTAAAAGGCGACGTTTACTAAGCGATGAACACCAGGCGTCTGTCAGCTGCATTTTTTTCTTCCAGCGACAGTGTTCTAGAGGTCAGCAGGCAAAGAACGCTCTTATCAGCTACCAATCGCAAGGTAGTTAACAAAATTCGATGATTCACGCAGGTTGACACGTCCATTAATTCATATGAATAAAAAAAAAACAGAAATAAAACACATATGGGGGGTCAAATTGGGATATACGGATAGCCTACTTGATGATTGATAACGGCGGCTACAGACAGCTTTCTGTACCTGACAGATAATGTGACATTGTGTCCTGTTCCCACAACAGATGGCTTTATGTACCTGACAGATAATGTCACATTGTGTTCCTCCTATTCCCGCAAAACAGATAGCTTTCTGTACCTGACAGATAATGTGACACAGTGTTCCTATTCCCACAAACACATAGCTTTCTGTTCCTTACAGATAATGTGACATAGTGTTCCTGTTCCCACCACAGAAAGCTTTCTGTTCCTTACAGATAATGTGACATAGTGTTCCTGTTCCCACCACAGATAGCTTTCTGTTCCTTACAGATAATGTGACACAGTGCTCCTATTCCCACAACAGACATTTTTCCATTCTTTACAGATGATGTGACACAGTGTTACTGTTCCCACAACAAATAGCTTTCTGTTCCTTACAGATAATGTGACATAGTGTTCCTATTCCCACAACAGATAGCTTTCTGTTCCTTACAGGTGATGTGACACAGTGTTCCTGTTCCCACATCAGATAGCTTTCTGTTTCTTACAGATAGTGTGACATAGCGTTTCTTTTCCCACAACAAATAGCTTTCTGTTCCTCACAGATAATGTGACATAGTGTTCCTATTCCCACAACAGATAGCTTTCTGTTCCTTACAGGTGATGTGACACAGTGTTCCTGTTCCCACATCAGATAGCTTTCTGTTCCTTACAGATAATGTGACATAGCGTTTCTTTTCCCACAACAGATAGCTTTCTGTTTCTTACAGCCAATGTGACAGAGTGTTCCTATTCCCACAATAGATACCTTTTTGTTTCTTACAGATAGTGTGACAGAGTGTTCCTATTCCCACAACACATAGCTTTCTGTTCCTTACAAATAATGTGACATAGTGTTCCTATTCCCACAACAGATAGCTTTCTGTTTTCCTTACAGATAATGTGACATAGTGTTCCTGTGCCCACAACAGATAGTTTTCTGTTCCTTACAGATAATGTGACATAGTGTTCCTGTGCCCACAACAGATAGTTTTCTGTCCTAATGGATAATGTGACACAGTGTTCTTCCTATACCCACAATAGATAGTTTTCTGTTTCTTACAGATAATGTGACAGAGTGTTCCTATTCCCACAATAGATAGCTTCCTGTTCCTTA
>JADBJO010016123.1:5000-25000 GCA_016801955.1 Conus betulinus | reverse complement strand
AGACTGATTCATTAAGAAACTTTCGGAGGGTAGATTCAACGACAAAACAGAATGCGAGCGTATATTAAACAAGAAACGTACAAGCTCAGACAACAAAATATTCTTAAGGTAGGTTTAACGAGAAACGCTTTGAGCGTACAATACACAAGACACTTTTCAAGGGTGGATTGAACAAGGAACGTCCTGAACGTAATTTGAACTTTCGAGAATAGATTGAACAAGAAACATTTTGAGCATAAACTGAGGGGAAAAAAAAGAAGAAAAGCTAGTTTGAGTGTAAACTGAACAAGAAACATTTCGAATGTAAATCAACAACATAAGTTTCTAGTATAGATTGAACGGTAACGATAGTTTGAGTAAAAATTAATCAAGAAATTTTCGAATATGTAATAAACAAGAAACTCTTCGAGGGCGAATTGAAAAACAGAAATTCAAAGCTAGTTATACTATCGAACGAAAGATGGATTCTCCTTCTTGGCACCCTCCTTCATACACCCTTTAAATATTGCTAAAGTGATAAGACTATAATACATACAGTGTGTGAGGTGAATAGGCAAATTGTCTCTGTTGTCATTCAAATAGGTCATCGAGGGAGTATTGTTAGATCTCTCTCTCTCTCTCTCTCTCTCTCTCTCTCTCTCAAATAATGTAGCTTCTAGATTCAAACTCGGTATTTCTGAAACTGCAGTAAACTATTACAGTCACCGACTCCATATCGATGCAGATTTATTATGGCAACTCTGCAGAGGTTACAGAAAGTGAAGTGCATTTTGTGTTACGTTGTCCTGTCCTGTAAAACTTAAAAATCTCAGTAAATATCCTAGAAGTGCTACAAAGTCCCGAATCACTGCAGATTACCACAACTTTTGGCATGTACTTGTGAAAATACAATAAGTAATTTGTCGGCTTATTTATTTAAAGCGTTCGAACTGTGGTCTGCTATGTTATCTTAGAATAGTTGATGAGTATATCTTGGTTATGTCTGTGCGAAGTTCTTATGGAGCATCTTTGATTGCATTTACTAGCTACCCCTTCGTGAGGGGCAATGGCCTAAACATGAATACATTATCTGGAGACTTGAGTCTCTCTTCAAATACAGACAATTCTCTGCGGATGACGAAGACCACAGGTGCTGGTTTTGACAAGCATGGCCGGACTGTTACTCTAGGTCAAGTAGGCACTACACACTTGATCGTCATCATAAACGGCTGTGGCATGTCAAACAAAACTCCCTTCACTTCAGTTCACCTCTATATTTGTTTTAGGCATGGGTCTGTTGGACTTCCTTCATGAATATTCGGTAGCGGTAAAAATGCATTCACTCGCCACTTCAGGGCTCCATACACCTTACATTCATAGAGTTTTTTTTTTTTTTTTTTTTGCCTTTCCTCATACATTTTATTCAAGTAACAGAAGAGATACGTATGTGCAGAAAGAGGACAGTGCGTAGAGATTTTCATATATAGATTGAACTGATGGTACATGAATATTTCTTACTACTGTGAAAATTGGAACAAAAGATAATTGTAAAGTACACTTACACAAAGACACATATGAACATATCTATCTGTACATGTACTCATATTCATATATAAACACACACACACACACACACACACACACACACACACACACACACAACACACACACACACACACACACACACAATATTACATATTATACAGAGTGAGACTGAGCCTTGAATCAATGCAGCATGAAACAAACTGATCTAACCTGGTGTTACCATGATTGCATTCATAAAAGATGCACATTCGGAGTGACATATTGTATACAAGCATACATCTTTACATCATTATCCATCACTGTACCTCATCAAGAATACATTGATAAGGGTGCCACTTTTTAAAGAAATCTGCAAGCTTCATTTCTTTTGAAAAAAAAGTGTACTTTTCAACTATATAATTGTGTTTCAAATCTCTCAAAAAGTGTTATTACATTTGGTTTGATTTTAGTTATCCTGCATTTTTAAATAAAGTATTTTGCTAAAAGATTAATCTGATCAAAAGTGTCGTCTGTTTTGTTTGGTCATCATTCCCAAACAAAACAAGTTCTACATTGAATTCTAACTGAAAACATTGTTCGCACTTCTCTCTTAAAATCTTCTCCAGGTCCCTCCAAAAACATTGTGAAACATCACAGAACCATAAATAATGTCTGGCGGAATCTTTCTCCTTTCTACAAAAAGGGCATTTGTTACCATTTGTAATTCTCATTTTCTTCAAAATATTGTTGTTAACTAAAATATTATAACACACATTTAATTTGGAACCACCATAATCTGATTTCCTTTATTTGTTTTATTTGTTTTAGTGTTCTATCACAGTCCACATATATATTTAGTATTTGCTCCCACTTTGCAAAAGCATTTATATCATATATAATGATTGGCTCTAGTAAAACATCGTAGAAAGTTTTTTTTAACCTTTTTTTGACATTTGCTATTATTTTTTGTGCGTTTGTTTTTCATTGCATTTGCTATCTTTTATTTTGATATTCTTTGCAGCAAGGAAGCTTTTAACTGATTGAACACAACTCATATATTCCAAATAGTTTACACTGATAGTATACTTTTCGCAGAAAGCTTTATAACTTAAAAAGCATCCCTTTTCATCAATCACATCTCTTACTAGGAATATGTTTTTGTGTGTCCATTTTCTAAAGAAAAATGTACTATTATCAATTCTAAACTTGTCGTTGTCAAACAAGAGTTCTGCTAATACTTCTTGTGCTTCTTTTACAGACACGTGTTGCAGAAATTCGCGTAAGCTGTGAACACATCCTTCCAAAATTTGTTACAATTATTTTTGAGTAATCTCAAAGGCCCATAGAGTTTACTGTTTTGTATTTTGAAGACTGACGTCTATATCAAAACTGTACTGCTTATACCGAGGTGATGAATTTCATACTAACTGAGCACATTTATATAAACTAAAAGGTCTGGATTTCATTTTCGATTTATCTAAAATGTCAACATAAGATCTAATCTCCATGAATTTAAGTGCATCATGTATGAATGAAACCTATTCGTTCTTCGAAAAAAAAGGAATGCATTTCATTCATAAAAGATATACATTGTCAGCGTATCAACTGAAAATTACGAACATGAATTGTTTTCAAGTCTGTGAAGGTCTCTTCCATTGACCCTAACAATTCCTTTCAAAAGTTGTGGCACGTATACTGCATGACAGACAAAAGGGAAATAACCGCCAGAATGTGGGTAACGTTAGTATTAAAGGGCAATGAAACTTTGTGCTGACGTCTTCACCTGGTATTCTATTTTCGGTCTGTTCTGTTTATTCTGTGAGCAAAAGAAAAAGAAAGCCTGTACAAACTAAACTTGAAGGGTTCTTTTATTCGCGCCGAATATGAGAAGATAAGTAGTTTCTCGTTCTTTGTCCTAAATGTTGTGTGTTTTGCCTGAAGAAGACCCAAGAGAGGTCGAAGTGCATTGTGGTTTGTCCTGTACTCTGTTTGTCTGCATCCTTGGCGGTAACTAACCCCCTCCTCTTTCTAAATTTTGCTTCATTTTCCGCCCCTTAGTCAATTCGTTTTGAAACTAACCTTGAACTATAAGAGATATACAGCGTGGCCGATAGTTCCCTCGTAGAACTGTCATAATATTGTCTGGTTCGGTGGTGACAAGATTTAATGGTGACGGTGTAACATGAGAATGATGTCTGTAGGTGTTTCGGGCGATGCATACAGCGAGGTATTGTTGCTGCGTGTGCGCTGATATGAAATTAAGCCTGTGGTTTAGCGTGCTTGGGTAGTTGCGGTTGGGAAAGAGGAGAGCACACGAACTGATAAGACAGACAGACAGACAGATTGGCAGTGAGACAGAGAGACATACATAGAGATTGCAGAGAGAGAGAGAGAGAGAGAGAGAGAGAGAGAGAGAGAGAGAGAGAGAGAGAGAGAGAGGAATATTGATTGGAAATGAAATCAGTTGTGACATAATAATTCAAAGGAGTAGTGTTCGTGCACGCGGTGTTCCGGTCGTTTTTGATTTGTCCACGGAGCGGCAATCGAACTCAAAATTAAGAATTAGGCGAGGTCTGTCAGGAGTGTTCAGTGTGGTTGATGCAGAGTTGTTTGGGAAGTATACGCAGACAGAACAGTGGAGGGCAAGATTTTCGGAGTTTTTATTCCCCCTCCACCAGGTCTGTTGATTTGTATTTGCTCATTCATTTTTTCTGTTGAATTACTGTCTTTTCTCTTGAAGTGATGCGATGCGTGGTGTGTGTGTGTGTGTGTGTGTGTGTGGTGTGTGTGTGTGTGTGTGTGTGTGTGTGTGTGTGTGTGTGTGTGTGTGTCTGTCTGTCTGTCTGTCTGTCTGTCTGTCGGTCGGTCGGTCGGTCGGTCGGTCGGTCGGTCTGTCTGTCCGTGCTGCTCCCCATGACTCAGGCAGTCATGTTCTTCATGATTAATCTCTGCACAAAGCAAAGCGAGGCCCATCCTGGGGGACATCGTGGCAAACCTGGTCCTCACTCTGTATCCCTGTCAGGGCCTCTTTCCCCGTATACGCGCGTTTGTGTTATTCATTGTCAATGGCTGAATGAACTATAATCATGTATGCAGGTGCCCTGGATGGGGCCCAGTCTAGGGAGGATTTGTGGCAAGCCTGGCCTACGCGTTGGTCATTTAGACCTCTTGTCCCTAACTTTTCAGCTGTTTGATTCATTTGTGTGGGTACAGAGAATGCCCATACCGATCGTTTCACGTATTTTACACGGGATGGTATGATATCTGACGCATGGAGAGAAAAATAATGGCTGTACATCGTTGGAAAGGATTTTCTACTTCTATTTCTAGTACTCAAAGACAACATTTGTCTTGTTGTGTGATAGGTGAAGTGGATTTCAGAGAGGATATGAATTCGATGTTAGACTGACGAAACGTTGTCTTTGTTTCATCTCTATCTCTTTTATTTGTGAATCTTGATGTGTTTCTTGCACTACGTGATTCTCTAAATTCTGTCAGCCTTTCTATGATTGGTAAAGAAAAAGGTTCAGGATTGTTGTTGTTGTTGTTGTTGTTGTTGTTGTTGTTGTTGTTCTTCTTCTTCTTCTTCTTCTTCTTTCTTTTTTTTTTTTTTTTTTTTTTTGTCTCTTCTCCTTCTTCTCCTTCTCCTCCTCTCCTCCTCCTCCTTCTCCTCTTCCTCCTCCTCCTCCTCCTCCTCCTCCTCCTCCTTCATCTGCTTCCTCCTTAACTCTATGGGAAGTCACTGGGGCACCACACTGAAGAACAGTTCACCACGTTCCTCCTTGTCTATCTGCTGTATGCCTGCCAAGGCCTGGGTCTTTACAGATCCTTTCCCTGTCCTTGCTACAACGCTGTCAGTCCATTCCCTCCTTCAACGGTTCCCTTGATGATTGTTTGAGGAAAGCCACTGGACAATGCTGTCAGCCCATTCCCTTCTTCAACAGTTCCCTTGATGACTGTTTCAGGAAAGCTACTGGACAATGCTGTCAGCCCATTCCCTTCTTCAGCGGTTCCCTTGATGACTGTTTCAGGAAAGCTACTGGACAATGCTGTCAGCCCATTCCCTTCTTCAGCGGTTCCCTTGATGACTGTTTCAGGAAAGCTACTGGACAATGCTCTCAGCCCATTACCTCCTTCAGTGGCTCCCTTGATGATTGGTTCAGGAAAGCCACTGGATGCTATTACATGACCATGCCAACGTAGTTTTCTCTACTGGATTGATGTCCGTTGATCTGTGTGTGGTCTCATGTGCTGCCTGATGGTTTTGACACGCTTATTGATTGGTCACAATGATCAGTAAAATCTGATGTTTACTGTCTTCAGCAGCACCTCATTTCCGTGGCTTGGATTCTCCGTTACAGTTTCGTTTCAAAGCGAGGTTAAACAAAAGCAGACACTGAAGCAAATTTTAAACAGAAAGGTCATTTCAATTCCGAAAGACAGTACAGACAAACAGATTACAGGACAAAGCGATTACAGGATTTGTCCTGTAGTCTGTTCATCTGGATTGTTTTGCCGAATTACTGGACTACGTTCTCCTCCTCTTCAGCCCTTAAGGGCCTCTTTGCTCCTCTCTGTTCAGTATCACGATTCAATGTATGTGCCTTGAACCCTTACAGGGCCTCTTAGGTCCTCACTGATCAGCATCACGATTCCATGTTTGTGTCATGAACCCTTACAGGGCCTCCTTGCTCCTCACTGTTCAGCATCACGATACAATGTTTGTGTGTGTTGTTTGTCTGTGTGTGCAGGTGTATTGGGTGGGGCCCATTCTGGGAGGCATCGTGGCCAGCCTGGCATACTCCCTGCTCTTCAATCCTTACAGGGGCATCCTGTCCATGGACAGCGCTGTGCAGAAAATGCGTGAGTAGTTCCCCTTGGTGTGCGTGCGTGTGTGCGTGCGTGCGTGCGTGTGTGTGTGTGTGTGTGTGTGTGTGTGTGTGTGTGTGTGTGTGTGTGTGTGTGTGTGTTAGTGTGTAGTGTGTGTGTGTGTGTGTGTGTGTGTGTGTGTGTGTGTGTGTGGTTGTTGCTTCCTCTCTCTTCCCCCTCCTCATCTCCCTCCCACCCCCATCCCCACTACCCTTTCTTCCTCCGCGTCGTAGATGTCGTCAATATTCCCTTCTCTGTCTGTCTGTCTGTCTGTCTGTCTGTCTGTCTGTCTCTCTCTCTCTCTCTCTCTCTCTCTCTCTCTCTCTCTCTCTCTCACCCACACACATTCTATCTGTCTCTCTGTCTGCCCATCTGTGTGTGCGTGCGTGTGTGTGTGTGTGTGTGTGTGTGTGTGTGTGTGTGTGTGTGTGTGTGTGTGTGTGTCTGTCTGTCTGTCTGTCTGTCTGTCTGTCTGTCTGATTACACACTAGTTTTGAGATTAACAAGTATATTGAAAGGAATTGTTGCCATTACAGAGTTTGATGGCTGTAAAAAAAAAAAACATCAAGTATTCATAAGCACCCTCTTCTTGACATTCCTTTGTACTTCCCCACGCCCTACTGCACCCTCTTCTTCACACCCCCCTCTACTTCCCACACCCTACTGCACCCTCTTCTTCACACCCCTTTTCTACTTCCCACACCCCTACTGCACCCTCTCTTCACACTCTTTTCCTACTTCCCACACCCCTACTGCACCCTCTTCTTCACCACTCTTTTCCTACTTCCACACACCCCTACTGCACCCTCTTCTTCACAGCCCTTTCTACTTCCCACACCCTACTGCACCCTCTTCTTCACAGCCCTTTCTACTTCCCACACTCCTACTGCACCCTCTCTTCTTCACACCCCTTTCTACTTCCCACACGCCTACTGCACCCTCTTCTTCACACCCTTTCCTACTTCCCACGCCCCTACTGCACCCTCTTCTTCACACCCCTTTCTACTTCCCACACCCCTACTGCACCCTCTTCTTCACACCCCTTTCTACTTCCCACACTCCTACTGCACCCTCTTCTTCACACCCCTTTTCTACTTCCCACACCCCTACTGCACCCTCTTCTTCACACCCCTTTCTACTTCCCACGCCCCTACTGCACCCTCTTCTTCACACCCCTTTCTACTTCCCACACCCCTACTGCACCCTCTTCTTCACACCCTTTTCCTACTTCCCACACCCCTACTGCACCCTCTTCTTCAAACCCTTTTCCTACTTCCAACACCCCTACTGCACCCTCTTCTTCACACCCTTTTCCTACTTCCCACACCCCTACTGCACCCTCTTCTTCACACCCCTTTTCTACTTCCCACACCCCTACTGCACCCTCTTCTTCACACCCTTTCTACTTCCCACACTCCTACTGCACCCCTCTTCTTCACACCCCTTTTCTACTTCCCACACCCCTACTGCACCCTCTTCTTCACACCCCTTTCTACTTCCCAGCCCCTACTGCACCCTCTTCTTCACACCCCTTTCTACTTCCCACACCCCTACTGCACCCTCTTCTTCACACCCTTTTCCTACTTCCCACACCCCTACTGCACCCTCTTCTTCACACACCCTTTTCCTACTTCCCACACCCTACTGCACCCTCTTCTTCACACCCTTTTCCTACTTCCCACAAACCCTACTGCACCCTCTTCTTCACACCCTTTTCCTACTTCCCACAACCCTACTGCACCCTCTTCTTCACACCCTTTTCCTACTTCCCACACCCCTACTGCACCCTCTTCTTCACACCCTTTTCCTACTTCCCACACCCCTACTGCACCCTCTTCTTCACACCCCTTTCTACTTCCCACACCACCCCTACTGCACCCTCTTCTTCACACCCCTTTCTACTTCCCCACACCCCTACTGCACCCTCTTCTTCACACCCTTTTCCTACTTCCCACACCCCTACTGCACCCTCTTCTTCACACCCCTTTCTACTTCCACACCCCCCTACTGTACCCTCTTCTTCACACCCCTTTCTACTGCCCACACGCCTACTGCACCCTCTTCTTCACACCCTTTTCCTACTTCCCACACCCCTACTGCACCCTCTTCTTCACACCCCTTTCTACTTTCCACACGCCTACTGCACCCTCTTCTTCACACCCCTTTCTACTTCCCACACCCCTACTGCACCCTCTCTTCACACCCCTTTCTACTTCCCACACACCCCCACTGCACCCTCTTCTTCATACCGTTTTTCTACTTCCTACACCCCAACTGCACTCTCTTCTTCACACCCTTTTCCTACTTCCCACACCTCTACTGCACTCTCTTCTTCACACCCTTTTCCCTATACTTCCCACACCCCTACTGCACCCTCTTCTTCACGTCCCTTTCTACTTCCCACACCCTACTGCACCCTCTTCTTCACACCCTTTTTCTACTTCCCACACCCCTACTGCACCCTCTTCTTCACACCCCTTTTCTACTTCCCACACACCCCTACTGCACCCCTCTTCTTCACACCCCTTTCTACTTCTCACACCCTACTGCACCCTCTTCTTCACACCCTTTTCCTACTTCCACACCCCTACTGCACCCTCTTCTTCACACCCCCTTTCTACTTCCTACACCCCTACTGCACCCTCTTCTTCACACCCCTTTCTACTTCCCACACCCCTACTGCACCCCTCTTCTTCACACCCTTTCTACTTCCCACACCCCTACTGCACCCTCTTCTTCACACCCTTTTCCTACTTCCTACACCCCTACTGTACCCTCTTCTTCACACCCCTCCCTACTTCCCACATCCCTACTGCACCCTCTTCTTCACACCCCTTTTTCTACTTCCCACATCCCTACTGCAACCCTCTTCTTCACACCCCTTTCTACTTCTCACACCCCTACTGCACCCTCTTCCTCCTCACACTCTGCTTCTACTTCCCACACCCCTTCTCGTATCTTTCGGAATCGTTTCTCTTAATAGAAATCTGTGCCAAGTCAACGTTATAATGATGGAGGAATGGTTTGTCTGCACTTCGGTTCAACGCAGTACATATTTGTCCATTACATTGATTTCAGTGACTTAGAATGGACGAACACTCATTGCTCTCCTCCTCCCCCCCCCCCCCCCCCCCCCCCATCCTACCCCCACCCCACCCTCACCCCCACTTCCACCCCACCCCCACTCAAGTTGATTAAACGCCCTTGATCATAATGGGAACCAATGCTGCGCGCCAAGTAGAAAACTGTTCTGGTGATACTTGGTGGAGGAGGAGGGGTGGGAGGTGGGGGGTGAAATGGATGTTTGGATAGTCTCAAAGGTGGGAAGATGGGAAGGGAAACGGATTGGAAGAAGCCAAGATGGGGGGGGGGGGGGGGGGGGGGGGGGGGGGGGGGGGCAGGATGCTAGCAATGCTTATGGCTTCCCGCGTATTTTCAGGCAGCGATGTTGTGGATCTGTTTCTTCACGAACGGGCTGGTTTTGCCAGCGACGAAGATAGATATGTGTGTGACTGAGGCTTTATTGAGAGAAATGAATTTATGTTAGTGTTAAAAAATTAATGACGTATAATTGTTTACAGGCTGCGCTGTTGTCTGCAATTAGAGTTAAGGTGACACAATAAACCATCTTCAGACATCCCGTATTAATTTTCCAAAGATGAGATTTGTCAATTTCTGTGTGAAAATACAGTAAAAGGTATATACCGTTTGAAATGTGCTTCAACTAAAAAATGATTCCACAAACACTGTTCACAGTGGAAACGTAGTCCAGACAGTGATACTATAAACGATGTTAAGAGTGTTCGTGTATTTCGCTATATTCATCTTAATTTTGTTAATATGACATACAATGATCAGTTTTGCATATGAGTTGGATATGACTTCACTCACTCCTTCGTAATGCCCCTATATATAACGATTCAGAAAGAATGGTTCAGTCATTGTCAGTTCTGTATTCCTTCACTTGATTATTCCTACATATCTTTCGTTTCATTCGTTCTTTTCTTTCGTTCGTTCAGGTTTTTCTCTGAATGAATTTGGATGCGTTCGTTCTGTCTGTGTCTTCAGGCTCTGATCTTCCGCCCGTTCCACGTGAGAGTGACATGATTTGTCATTATTTATTTGTCATTATTTATAGTGCTAATGATATAGACATTTCTAACAGACGTTGAAGTAATGCTCTTTGATATATTTACGTTAGTCCCCTACTTCGTATTCTCTCTCTCTCTCTCCTCTCTCTCTCTCTGTCTGTCTGTCTCTCTCTCTCTCTCTCTCTCTCTCTCTCTCTCTCTCTCTCTCTCACACACACACACACACACACACACACACACACCACACACACACACACACACACACACACACACACACACACACACGCACGTAGGCATGCACGCACGTAGGCATGCACGCACACACACACACACACACACACACACACACACACACACACACACACACACACACACACAACACACACACACATGTGCGCGCACACACACACACACACACACACACACACACACACACACACACACACACACATGTGCGCGCACACACACACACACATTATTGGGACTATGGATTCTGGTAACCAGAGCAACTGAGAACTAACAACCGTTATTGGGACTATGGATTCTGGTAACCAGAGCAACTGAGAACTAAAACTTCTTGAGACAAACTTTCATCAAAAAAAAAAAAAAAAAAAAAAAAAAAAAAAGTGCGAATACTGTATTTGACATTATGATATGACAGTGTCAGTCTGCATACATAGCACCACAGCAGATGCGCTTCTTTGAATTAAGTGTGTTTAGAAATTTTCACGTTATTCCTTTTCACTTGAGAGTTTAAATCACAGTATGAAATTGTGTTTGGGTAATATAATTTAATAACATTGGTTGTTCAATATTAACACATATGGTACAGAAAAAAGTTAAGATAGTTTCGTGGAACATTAAAGGATTTAGGGAGACAATCGATGGTAGTATGATTAACAAACTCTTTGAAGAAGAAATACACAGAATATGTTCTGATTATGACATAGTAATATTACAAGAAACTCATCTTGGACGAGAATATATTAACGATATCTTTATACCAGGCTTTGCCCCTGGTGTTCATTACTGCAGGAAAAAACGGAACAAGGCTCCCAGTGCATTAGGGGGAATATCAGTTTTTTATCAAGAAGGAACTACGAACTCTAATCAAGTTTCACCCAACGAGTAATTCTGACATTGTTTGGTTAATTCTTTCTCCACAAATGACGAACTTGATACTTTCATGGTTTGTATATATATACCACCTGAATCGTCGTCTTATGGACGTGATAATACGGTGCGCATTTGGGAAGAGTTGGAAAGACAAACAGAACATTTCTCTACCAAAGGGAATGTTATACTGTGTGGGGATTTTAATGCAAGAACTGGACAATTGATAGATTATATTGACACGGATGGTGAAAACAACTTGTATGCATGTCCTAATGACAATCCTTATAATGTTATTCACAAACGATGCTCTCGAGACAGCGTTATACAAAAAAAAAATGGACGAAAATTAGTAGATATTGTTTGGAAAATAATATGTATATTCTTAATGGTCGCTCACTTGGCGATCTTAAAGGAAATTTTACTTGTTTTAACACAAAAGGAAATAGCGTGGTAGATTATTTCATCGTATCACATGACCTAATGAAAGATGTAATTGCATGCAAAGTTAATAAACTCACTGTATATTCTGATCATTGCCCTATAGAACTGTCAATTTTACTTCCTACTGTTGGCAATGATAGAATATGAAAAACAAATGCGCATGCTGACAGTGCTCCCTTACGTAAGAACACGTCAAACAGAAATGACACAAAAGTTAAAACCATGACGTCATTTATTTGGGATGACGAATCTGCAGTAAAGCTGAGCATTGCTTTGAATAACCCTATCGTGAAGAGTCGTATAGATGAAATAGAGAAACGCATGGAGAAGACACAAGATCATGATACGGAGACCTCGGTCTTCATTGACAACATGGTTAATGATCTGACCCAAACAATAAAAGACGCAGCATCCCTATCACTCAAACAAAGACAAATGCGCAAAAGAAAGAGAAAAAATCCCAAACACAAAAAATGGTTTGATGAAAAATGTTTTCTTCTAAGGAAAGAAGTAAGATCACTTTTAAATGCACTGAACAGACACCCTTTCAATCGATACCTACAGGCAAAGTACTTTTCAACTGTGAAGGCATACAAAAGTATTTTAAGAAGACAAAAAATATATACAGAGACAAACTTGTTAGAGAACTAAATGAAGCCTTTGAAAAAGGATCCAAATCAAGTATGGAGAACACTAAACGAATTAACGAACATGCAAAAGACGAATCAAAATAAAGGAAGGAAATTCATGAAGACAAATGGATATCTCACTTAGAAAAATTAATTAGCAGGAATATTGAAATAACAGAACAGAGAAAAAAACTGATTGAGCAAAATTATCTGAAGCAAAAAATGTTATATATATCCAAACGTTGATGAACCAATTAGTATATCAGAAATCCATAAGACATTTCGAAATTTAAAAAATAAAAAAAAGCCACGGGAAAGGACGGAATCTCAAATGAAATAATCAAAGCCAGTTTGCCTAACATAATTATACCTCTTAAGAATATATTTAACTGGGTACTAAGATATGGCCAGTATCCCACTCTGTGGAAACATGGCATTTGTGTGCCCATTTACAAAAGCGGCGATCCTACAAATCCTAACAATTATCGTGGAATTACTTTAAATTGCTGCCTGAGTAATGCTTTCTGTCAAATATTAAACAATAGGATAACAAATTACATAGAAAGCAGAGATTTATTTATAAAAGAACAGGCAGGATTTCGAAAATCCTACAGAACAACAGACCAGATATTCATTTTAAAAAAGATCATTGACAGTGAAATAAGAAAAAAGAATGGCAGACTATACTGTTGTTTTGTAGACTTTAGAGAAAGGCATTTGATAGCATATGGCATGACGCTTTACTTCTGAAAATATACAATATAGGTATCAATGGGCTATTGTTATCGGGGGTTATAAAAGATATGTATACAAACGCGATGGTTTGTGGAAAGTCAAATAATGGATTTACAAGATCAGTCCCGGTCAAACAAGGACTTCTTCAAGGCAGTTCGCTTAGTCCAACGCTGTTTAATATCTTTATAAATGATATTTCAAACTATATTGATAACAATGATTCTCCTGTTATAAACAAGTTGAAAGAAACACGAATATCGTGTTTATTATATGCTGACGACATAGTTATGTTGTCAAACACAAAATTGGGATTACAAACAACAAAACTTAATCAACTTCATAATTATTGTACAGAATGGGGCATGAAACTAAGTAAAGATAAAACAAAAGTTGTCATATTCACTAAAACTGACTCAAAATTTTCAACCGCATTTACATGTGGAGATGATCCTCTGGAGACAGTAAATGAATACAAGTATTTAGGAATAATTCTTCATAAAGCGGAGAGTTACATAAAGCACAAGATCATCTAGCAAAACAAGGTAACAAAGCTGTACATTCCTTACTACGTAAAGTAAAGGGAGAACATGTCAATGTATCATCAACAGCAAAACTCTTTGATGCTTTGATTTCACCAGTTATGCTTTATGGCGCAGAGAAGTTTGGTTTCCATTTACAGAAAAGATAGCACATGTTGAAAAGCAGTCTGCAATGTTCGACATTTATCACAAATACCTATTATCCAATAATCCGATCGAGAACGTACATGTAAATTTTGCAGACATATATTAGGCGTACACAGAAAAGCAATGAAATTGCCAGTACTAGCTGAACTTGGAAGATTTCCTTTGTGTCAAGAAATAATGAGTCAAGTAGTCATGTTTTGGATCCATATAATGGAATCAAAGAAAGACTCATATCTAAGAGAAGCGTACGAAGATCTTGACCCATCATCTTCATGGAAATCTTTTGTAAAGATGATCTTAAGTATTATTGGAATGACACATGTATGGAATAACCAAAGTACACTTAACCCTCAAAGATTGCGTTATGCAATAGAGAGAAAGTTACAAAGTGAATACATACACTTTGGGGAAAAAAAAAAAGAAAGAGCACCAAGGTTAAAATTTTATAATGACATCAGTAATAAATATAGGCTTGAACCGTACCTCATCATCAAATGCACAAATAAACATTACAGGAAAGAACTTTGTAAATTAAGAATTAGCGCACATGACCTCGCAATAGAAAGAGGTAGATATTCCCATATTAAGCGTGAAGACAGGGAAATGTACAACTTGCAATATAATAGAAGACGAGGTACATTTCTTAGACTCTTGTAAACGTTACGATAAAATTAGGAATACGTTTAAAAAAACGTATCATAAACAAAATGGATATATACGATGCTACCTCATTGAAAATAAGTACTTTGATGTCTAATGATGACCTTCAGGTTGAAATTGCGAAATATGTATATGACTGCTTTACATAATGACTTTGTATGTAAAAAAGAACAAATTATTTCCTTGGACGATGAGTTGTTTGATCATCGCCTTCTTGTGTCCATAAATCCTTTAATGGTGTTTAGTGACAATAAAGAAAGTTTCAAGTTTTCAAGTTTCACACACACACACACACACACACACACACACACACAGACACGCACACACACACACACACACACACGCACAGATGAAATCGACATTCTCTACCATCCCCCCTCCCATTCCGCAACGTGAGCGCATACGAACACACAGTTCCACATACACACACACGTTAATGCGCTTGCGCGCACACACACACACACACACACACACACACACACACGCACGCACGCACGCACGCACGCACGCACGCACGCACGCACGCACGCACGCACGCACGCACGCACGCACGCACGCACGCACGCACGCACACACACACACACACACACACACACACACACACACACGCACGCACACTATGCTTCGTAACACTAACAATGTATATACATATATATTACTCCAGGGTAACACAGCCTGTGCATTGGAGTAATCAGAGGAATACTGTACACTCTTTAAAAAAAAATAGAGAGAATAACTGGTATGGTTCAGTCAAATGATTCAGATGAGTATCCATCTTTTCCATTAACACGCGCTGGATGAAAATATATATTTCGCTTCTTTGTGGCGGTAATTAGTTATCAAAGATGTAATGACAATTCAGGCTTTGCATGTGGCGGATTAAGCTTATGACTGTATCTAGGAGGCGATTTGGTACGATCTGCATTATTCATTCGCATTCGGAGATGGCGAAATCTGAATGTGTACGTAGGCTACATCATTTCATGATGTTGAATATCTATGGACATTCTGTTCTTTTGGCTTAGCGGTGCCATACGTCTGGGTGATATGTAAAGATGTGTATGATAATGTTCTAACTAGACCGGAATCTCCAAAAAGGCATTTCTGTTAGACCCAAACATTAGTCTTTAAAAAAGCGTTTAAAATAGTCCACCCAACAACATGGACAAACGAATGACAAGACAAAACAAGACGCATTCTGATCTCTTTAAATCTTCTTCAGGCAAGAGTGGGAGGGGGAGGGGCAAGTGCAGGTGAACAAGTCCTCACTCACGATTCAAATGACTTTAAGAGAGTGAGGTTGAGACGAGAACAAGAACTACTACTTAAGGGAAACAAATCTGTCATACGGAGAAAACAAAGCGAGTAAACCGATCCTATGAACAAGGCTTAACTGGGACTGGATGGAGGAAAGGGAGGAGGGAAACGAAAGAGAGGGAATGATAAGGACAAACATGGAAAGACAGTTAAATTTTTTCGCTGACAACAGTGGGAATCATAGCGTTCCATCCTTCGAACGGAATCATGTTTATGCTCGACCAGAGTCGAATTCCCTCGCCTGGATGAGAGCTCTTCAGGTGATAAGGTTTTCAGCGGCTGTGGCAGCCCATCCAAGGCTTCTAACGTAGAACACCGCCGAAGATTTTGTGGTGTCAGTACCACAGAGGGAAATAATACAGTTCAATGGAGGCCCAAATGGGACAGTGAAGCACGGAAAAGGGAGGGGAGCGATATAAAAAAAAAAAAAATAGTGAGAGAAAAGGGAGGGAAAAGCGATATAAAGAAATAAGGGGAGTGAAAAGGGAGGGAAGCGATATAAAAGAAATAAGGGGAGTGAAAAGGGAGGGAAGCGATATAAAGAAATAAGTGAGAGAAAGGGGGGGGGGGGGGGGGGGGGGGGGGGGGCGAAAAATAAAGAAATATGTGAGGTAAAAGAGAGAGAAAGCACTACAAAGAATTAAGCGAGTGAAAAACGTAAGTCCTGATAACTCAAAATGAAGGAAAACGTATTGAACCCTATGCCCTTGGATGCAAAATCAATGAAAGGGAAATTACCTGGATACTAGAGACCAACACAGCAAATAGTAGCAGTCATTTTGAACAGTTCAAAAACTGCACCATTTTGTTGTGTTGTTTTATCTCGCACTACTAAAAGAAGAGAGAGAGAGAGAGAGAGAGAGAGAGAGAGAGAGAGAGAGAGAGAGAATTGTGTCACATATGACGACATTATAAATAAAAAGCAAGTAGTGTAACTCTTCCTCCCATGACGAAATAATTACAGGCCCGTAACTCCAAACGAACGCTGCTGACGACACCAAATCGCATTGCAGATTATGACAACACCGAGTACACAGAACCTGCAAGGTGATTTGGTGTCGTAAGCAGCATTCGTTTAGAGTTATGGGCCTGTGACCATTTCATCATGGGAGCAAGAGTTACCCTACCTGTTTGTCCTGCCTCATTTAACATTTCCTTTCACACTGTAAACAGTTAAAGAGAATGACTGCAACACCAGATGGTGTTTGGGTTAATGCTGGATTCCTGAACATCAAACAGCACACAAAGGGTTAAGCAGAAGAAGCTACTATCAGGCCGCACAAGGCACGTTTGAACAGCTGGACAATTCAATACATTAACTGCTTTGCGGTCGATTGAAGTAAGAACATCATGATGTACCTCAAAGAAAGGGCTTACTATGACTTTGCAAGGTGGTGGGTTTTTGCGAGGCTTTTACTTCTGTACAGTACCTTGCAGCGAAGTTCTTTCTAATACGTGGGGCTTAAGTTCTGGACGCTCTTCTCTTGAGAAAGAGAGAAGGGAAGATTTCGTAACACTGAAACGAGAACATGTGTATTCTGTTACTGACAGTTTATTTCACTCTTCCCCACACCCAGTTTTATGTACAGCTGACTCATATTTTACAGTTGAGGGTCCACACGTTTAGCTGTAATTGTTTTTAAAATGTCGTTCCTAGGACTTTCTTTTTTCCATTTCTGACTTTCAGGTTGCGTTTCCAATTAATGAAAGGTCAGATTCAATACGGCATCGACAGAGCTGTGTGTAGCACGTGAGAATTAGATGCAAGGTCGATTGTGCTGCGTTATAGCAAACGTATGAGAAAAAATAGGAAATTGGGGCAGGAAGAAATGTCCGTATTCGTGCATGTGTGTGTGTGTGTGTGTGTGTGTGTGTGTGTGTGTGTGTGTGTGTGTGTGGTGTGTGTGTGTGTGTGTGTGTGCGTGCGTGCGTGCGTGCGTGTGTGTGTGTGTGTGTGTGTGTGTGTGTGTGTGTGTGTGTGTGTGTGTTGGTGTGTGTTGAGTCTTTTCATGCTCTCTCTCTCTCTCTCTCTCTCTCTCTCTCTCTCTCTCTCTCTCTCTCGCTCTCTTCTCTCTCTCTCTTACACACATACACACATACATACATACATACATACATACATACACACACACACATGATGATTTCTTGGTCCACTTAGCTCCAAAAGTCGAACAAATCCATACCCCTTTCAATCCTATATATTTACATCAGCTTTCACGAGATAATTATGCGCCACGTCCTGTAACCGATGGCGCTGACAGGAATTATTCATAGAGGCTGGAAGACCATTCGCACACACACACACACACACACACACACACACACACACACACACACACACACACACACGCACACATACACACACAAAACTCGTCAAACTGCATATATGCAGACGCCAGGGAATTTTTGGTGATGGTGATGATAGTTGGGTTTCGTTGTTGTTGTTGTTGTTGTTTGTTGTTGTATTTGTTGTTGTGTGTTTTTTTTTTTTCTGTTGTTGCTTACGCTCTATTACTCAAACAAAATCCCTGAAGCGATGTTGGGCCGGGAGTGACGAGTGAGGAAGGCTCAGTCAGAGGTGTCACGACAGGTCGTCATGGATGGGTATCTATGCAAGGATGACACTGGGATTGTCTTACAATGACAGGAAGGGTTAAAGGGAAATCCCCGATAGGGGAGAGGATGAAAGGCTGAGGAAGGAGGGAAGTGAGCGGAAAAGGGGGGGGGGGGGGGAGGGGAGGGGGAGGTGGGGAGAGAGAATGGGGGAGGGGGGGGAGGTAGGAAGTGGTAGATGTATGACTTCCAGTCCGAAAAAAAAAATCTAAAACACGTTCACATCCCCAACCCCCAATTTCAAACCCGTGATCCTCCACACCGTTTGGTAAATAAATAAAAAAAAAACAAACAAACAAACAAACAGCAAAAAAACAAACAAGCAAACGAACGAACCAATTAAAGTGTCAGAGTGTTTGTGGTCGACTGTCCGTTCTCTCTGTGAGGCTGGAAGTAGTGGATTGTCACACATAGATACAGACCACACACACACACACACACACACACACACACACACACACACACGTATACGCACGCGCGCGCGCGCCCGCACACACACACACACACACACACACACACACACACACACACACTTACACACACACACCATCAGGTCATCAGATCTAACTCTGGTGACACGAATTCCCCCACCTTTCCCCTATCATCATGTGATCACCAAAAGTAAGGGTAATCTTCTCTTCATTATTTTTCAATATTTTCATCATCGTCAATATCATTCTTGTTACTAATAATTTTTCAATCTTTTCATCATCATCATCAATATAATTACTATTACTGTTATTGCTATCAATGTTATTATGATCATCATTATCAGTTCCCTTTGTCACCCTCCCAACGGCCTCGTTTTCATTCAGCGCCCATCTTGCGCGGAATATGAGAAGACAAGTGATTGGTTCGTTCTTCGCTTTCATTGACCTGAATGTTGTTTGTTTCACCTGAAGAAGACCTAACAAAACAAAACGCGTGGTAAATTTGTCTTTGTTTGTCCCTGTTGTTTGGCGGGCTCACTAACAATTCTTTTTTTTTTAATTCAAGCCAGAGGGAGTTTTGAGACCGGGAGGGGAAGGGAAGCAGAATGCCGATTGCTGTTTCTACCAATCAGAAAAATGTTACTATTTTGGGTGCAGGGGGAGAGAAGTATAAAACTCTTAAAGACTACCGTAAATGAAAGACATGTCCCTAAAAGCTTTCGCTATGAGGACGTAAAACTCAACCATTCACCAGTGAGTCAGGAACAGTGGGGTGGGGTTAGAGAGGGGGGTACGTGTGGAGTGGTTGAGCGTAAGGCAGGGTGGGCGTGGGCGGTATGTTCGGCAGATGTGGCCACACGCCGCAATTAGGGTTTTGCACTAAAACACTCAGTCTATATAATCAGTGGA
>JADBJO010016122.1:30443-41499 GCA_016801955.1 Conus betulinus | reverse complement strand
GCCACGGAGGGGAGCAAGACCTTTCCTACACATCCTAATGAACCGATGACAATACCACCCCAGCTGACATCCTATTACCACATTGCCATCAACCAGAAGTGGAGGAGCTCCATGAAGGACTGTCAAGGGTGAAAGACCCGGTCAGCGGAATGAGGCAAGGACAACAAAGAGAGCATAGAGACACAACACTGAACCACTCACTATCTCCAGACCACTCCAGGAAGTACGGAACAAAAATATATTATTAATTTTAGATATATAGAAATTTATACAAATATATTAAACACCCCTATCACTCACACATACACCTCCATTTATGAAATTGGGGCACCTATCAAAGAAGAGGGAGGAAAGACAGAAAAAAAAATAACTACAAAGAAAAAAAAACAAAAGAAGAGTGTAGATCCTATCAGGAGCTAACTATCGCTAAGGACAAAATACCCGATAGAGGGGACCCCTAAAAAAAACAAAAAAACACCACCACCCAGATCTCACTGCCACCCAACCTATCACGATCTAAAGCTACCCCCAACAAACAGAAGAGGACAGGGAAACAAACTAATACAACAACAGGGCATAACACTATACGTTAGATCACACTAGCGCACGCTCACAGATCCACAGCCCATACACCACACACACACTTGTCACATAATGAGTTGTTTGACGACTGTCCCGCTGATTAGATCTCCGGAGCAAGACTGGCTGCTCTCTTCACTGGCGTCTAGAAGACTCCTTCCTGCGCCAGACTCCTCCAGCACTCCTGAGGCTCGGCTCCAGTATCCTCCTCTCTGGGACCATCCTCCAGGTCGCCCAACGTCAGCAACTGTGACCTATCTCCCCAAGAAACGAAAAGCGCCCTGCGGTGGATGTCAGTCCCTCACCGCATAATCATGATAATTGTGGATAATGTGTGTGAATGCAGGGCATGTGTGGACCGTGTACGTACAATTTAAACAATTTAAAGAATTCAAAAAAAGAATGAACTGTTTTATTTTGGTTTCACCTGTTTCCTGAATCATTGCTGTTTTCCTCTTTTCCTTATTTTCTTTTACTACAATTCTCAATTTTGTCTCATTTACATTACCAATTACAATACCATAAACTCTTGGAAGTTCACATTACATTTTAAATTAAGGCCAGATGAAATTCATAAAACTCATTCATTCTTCCATATTATCTACAAAATACTTACATTAAAAAAAAAAAACAGAGACAAACAAACAAGACGAGGAGCGGGACCTATGGCGGGAGCGCCACATCGGAAACCTCCGCTAGTTGACTGAATGTTAGTCAGCAGCAATTTGTTCCGTTCTGGACCCGACTTGATGTTTAAAAAAAAATAATAATAATTTGCTTCAATCCTTGAAGTATCGCTTCTGGAATATCCCGACTCCAACATTTATCCAAATATGACTGACTCCAATACAGAACTAGATACATATGTCAAGCCTACAAGTAGCTCCCCAAACAGAGCCATTACTAAACATCCACCTTAAAAAATGACCTCAATGCCACTTAAATATGTACTGACCGAATAAATGCCAATCCCATCTTGGCATACAAACTCTCAAACCCAACGAAAATACAACACACCACATTTATACATATATACTTACCAGAACGGCGGGTGAAGACAGAAGAGAGCTACTGGAAAGCTTCACTCAGCGAAGAGCCCAAAGCCCCACCAGTACATGCGCCACCTCCAGCGAAGGAAGTAAGAGTCTGGAACGACTCTGAAGAATGTTGTTGGTAGCCCAAGGATTGTGATCCTTCCCAAGTTCAGCGGACTGCCTTCCGCCCAGCGAAGGGTTCTGGCCCAGTTCCACTACTCTCCATGACGAAGTGGAAAAATAAATATGGCTACCAACGGAGGACGTGGCCTCTTACCGGAAAGCAAAAAAAAAAAAAGAATGAATGAGAGCGCCGAACACTGGCATAGCATAGAAGGTTCCCCCTCCACCCTACATAAAACACATACTCACATTCAACCCACGCTAAAGCATTAACAACACACTTTACGCACAGAACACGTGCAAGACATTTCCCTGCACCGTTATTAAAATGACTGCACACACACACACACACTCCCCCCTTCATCCAGGTCTCCCTCTTCCCTCTCACACTACACCTATGTGAGGGTTTACGGAGGGGATGCATGATCCACACGGGCGGTGCACAAACTGAATGTGACAGAGGAGCTACCCCCCTCCTCTGCACTCCACCACATACTAGGTGTAAGCCGCTGTCATCCTCTGTGACGAACAGCCCCTTAAAACTCAATGTATAAGTTCAAACACTGGTCTGCCCGTGACACTACCCCCCCAACCCAAAAAAACTTGTGCCAATGAGGCACAGCTTGATGCAGCCCCGAAGGAAACTGGTCTAAATATACGACCATGCATAATAAAACCAATTATCAACCTTCACATTAGAAAGTTCCTTGAATGGTGCACACAAGCTGCTACTTTTATTGCACAACAACTCTACACACCCCCTTTTTTAAAAAGGGGTTATACACAGTCACTTCCCTTTTCTACAACACTGGTCATACTCCATTGGACTTAAGATATTCGACTCAGGTAGTCAGCTTCCACATTACAGCATCCAGGGATATGCTGAAAAGAGAAAGCAAGACTCTGCAGTTCAATTGCCCATCCCATAAGGCGTCGGCTGACAGGCCGAATGCGATGTAGATAGGCAAGGGGATGGTGATCCATTTGGAGAACAAACTCCCGCCCGTACAGGTAAGGGTAGAATCGGCATGTGTCCCATACCACTGCAAGGCACTCTTGCTCGATAGTGTGGTAATTCTTTTCCGCTCCCACTAGTTTCTTACTTGCGAAGGCGATGGGTAACAATCCTTTCCCTTGATCCTGCAAGAGTACTGCCCCCAAACCGGTGCTGGACACGTCTGTTCTGAGTACAAATGGCTTCTCAGGGTTCGCCAACTGCAGGACGGGTTGTTGGAGAATCGCTCCCTTGAGTTTCTCGAATGCAGCTACGTCTGCATCCCCCACATCAGCGTTTCCGGCTTTCGAGCTCCAGTTTTGTCTTTCAAGGGTTTTGCCACTTCAGTTAAATGGGGAATGAATTTGCGGTAGTAGCCTACGAGACCAAGGAACGAGCGTAATTCCCTCTTGGTCTTTGGCGGTTTAGCCTCTTCAATCCTTTGAACTTTGTCACTTTCAGGAGCCATGAATCCTTGTCCCACGACGTGACCTAAAAAGGAAATTTCAGTCTCCCCTATCCGAAACTTAGTGGGATGGGCCGCCAGCTGTACCTGTCGCAGACGTTCAAAAAGCATCCTGAGCGCTTCCATGTGTCTCTCCCAGCTCTCGGTGGCCAATAATATGTCATCAATAAAATTGTGGACATCTCTCTCATCTGCAACGGTTCAAGCACGAGTCTCATTATCCTGCTGAAGACGGCTCCTGCAGTCTTGAGCCCAAAGGGCATAACTCTGAACCTGAATTGGCCCTCAGGAGTAGTAAAGGCAGTCTTGCTTCTGTCGGCAGGTTCCATTGGTATTTGCCAATATCCCTTTGCTAAATCAAGTTTTGTGAAATACTGCGCCTTAGCCAATTGGGCGAAGATCTTGTCAACGTCCGGGATAGGTTCAGCGTCGAATCTCAACACCTTATTTAGTCGACGAAAGTCGACACAGAACCTCATCTTTCCGTCTGGTTTCCTGACTAACAGAATAGGTGAGAAGTAAGGCGAACTACAACGCTCAATCACCCACACGCGCAGCATATCCTGTATTTCAGTCTTGATGGTTTCCGTTTGAGAATGGGGCAATGGATATTGTCGCACCCTGACTGGTTCTTCTTGAGTGAGCACTAGAGAACAGGTACCTAAGTTGCACCTTAAGGGTACATCTGAGAGAACATCTTGGTATTCTCTACAAAGGGCTCGCACGTTTTCCCTCTGTTCCCCAGACAGTCCTTCAGCGACCTCTACGTCTTCCCAGGATTCCTTGGATCGTGTAGTCCACACATGAATGTCAAAACGTAACAGGAGGCATCTCCTTAGTCTCTTCGATGACTACTGGTGCATACCCAGCGCTGCAGGTTTCTCTTCTCTCATACTTTTTCAACAAGTTTGGCATGTATGAGCTTCTCCTTCCCCTTTATGCGCACAACATAGTCCCAATCGCCGACACGTTTTACGATCTTGAATGGTCCTTGCCACGATAGTTGCAACTTGTTGTGATGCAAGGGAAGCAACAACAAGACTTCGTCATCTGGCTCAAACCATCTCTGGTGGGTTTTCTTGTCATAGAAAGACTTATACCGCTTTCTGAGCATGTGCAAGATTTCTGTGGGCTAACTCGCAGGTAGAAGCAATCTTTTCCTTGAGCTCCAACACATACTCAACTTCGAGTCCTGGGTTCATCTGTTTGTTTCTTCACGGGTCCACTGTCCCTCAATCGCCATGGGTCCTTTGACTGTACGGCCATAGAGTAACTCAAAGGGAGAAAATCCCATACTTTCCTGTGGAACTTCTCTATACGCAAACGATACAGCCGGAATGAAGCGATCCCAATTCCTGGGTTGTTCTTGCGCCAGTTTCCATAGCATTTACTTGAGAGTTCCGTTGAATCTCTCCACAAGTCCATTGGCCTGAGCATGATATGGCGTTGTGGTTTCCCGCTGAATCTGAAGGAGTTTATACACTTCAGACATGGTTTCTGAAAGAAATTGGGTTCCCTGATCTGACATTACCTTATCTGGAATGCCCGTCCTCGACCATATTTCCCACAGTACTTCTGCTACCGTCACTGCATCAATCCTCTTGAGTGGCACTGCCTCTGGATAGCGAGTTGCATAATCCACCATCACAAGCACGTATCGATGCCCTCGATCTGAAGTAGGAATAATAGGTCCAACAAGGTCAACCCCGACCTTGCTGAAAGGCGTTCCAATCAGGGGCACTATTCCCAGAGGAACCTTGATAATTTCGCCCCTTGGGAGTAGTCCTTTGACACGCATCACAAGTTCGACAATACTTCCTGACATCTTGAGACATTCCAGGCCAGTAGAAGTCATGTTGGATTCTTTCCAGTGTACGTCTTGTGCCTAGATGTCCTGCCATAGGAGTATCGTGTCCAAGGCGTAGAAACTGTGTTTCATAACGCTTTAGGCACCACCAACTGGGTTACTGACACATCTTGCGATGCAAATTGTCTGTGGATCAATCCTTGTCGCTTGATGAACGACACTGATCCACTCTTTGTCCTTGGGAGGTTTCCCTACCATATTCCGAATGGTGTTGATCGTAGGACCCTTACCCTGAAGACCTCGCAAGGTAGCTGGATCCAACGTCACCATATCATGCTGGGACAATGGTTTCAGTAGAGGTTTCAAAGCTCCTTTTTCTCTTTGCGTTTGTGAACGCATAGTGGCAGCCACAAACACTTCCGGTGACAACTTGACTGAAATGTCACTGGTGCGACCATCCTCAAAACATACCGAGTTCCCAATCAGAAGGGAATATGCTGGCTGCCGTAATACCACTGCCCATACCATTCCTTGGAAGTATGGTGTGGAAATATCCACCAGGACAGTACACCTGTTCACCTTGGAGGAAGATTCGATCCCTGATACCTGACATTCTCTTCCACGTGGCCTCTCTGGGGTACCAACCTCTCGTCGACGAATATTGTCGTGGTTCCAGTGTCACGAATGGCTTCAATGGCTTTGCTGGACACCACAGAGGGAAACGTCGGGCAGGATGGTGTAGTGATCTCACTTTCTCCAAATGCCACCTTAGTTTGGGCAAATGTCTTAGCCAACGGGAGTCGCTTAGGGCAGTCCTTCACGATGTGGTTGAGGTCACCGCACAAGTAGCACTTCCTAAGACGTTCTTTCGCATTTCCTTTGGAGAACCTTTTTTTTTTTTTTTTTTTTTTTTTTTTTTGGTGTCCCAACTTCTGTGCCACCTCAGAGGCAGCCCGCCGCAGCCACGGCACCGGCAATCCACAGGGAGCAGTCAATGTCAAGTCGTCAAGAGGCAACCCACCGGAGGAGACACTGCACTGCTGCCGAGTCACTTCGGTGGTGTTCAGTGGCGCCTGTTCTGATCTAACATACGCAGGACACCACCTACTAAGCCCCCTACTGACGACAATAATTGCTTAGTCGCGGAGCCGGCGTGAGTGAGCTCTCCCTCCGGAGGGCGCCACCACGTCCGTCCAACGACAGCCCCCATGGACTCACCGATACCGGTGACCCCGACGGAACCAAACCAAGGCCACAGACGTGGAGAGGACATCGAAATTGAGGTCACCATGAGAGCAGGGCATGAAGGGCCACAGAACTTTGAGACATTTTTTTTTTTTTTTTTATGCTGATCGATGAGAATGAGGATGATTAAGATGATGCTACGGATTTCCATTTCGGTCTGAGAACATGACAGGGCTGTACTCTCTACGCTTCCTTTCATAATATATCCTGGCGTCAACCAGGCCCGAGAGATACAGGCACCTGCAGTGTTGGTCAGGAAATTGAGCAACACTCTCAGAAACGCATCCATTAAGTGGATGAAACTCGACTGTGTGGTCCCAGTCTTCCCAACTGAGTCCGCAGCAAACTCAACTCTGGGTAGGAGCCGGTCGGGGCAGAAAAAAACCCACATGACTCTGATGGGATTCGAACCCACGACCTCCCAGCCGGGAGTCCGCGACGCTAACCACTTCGCCACGGCGTTGTTTCCAGCAGGAAACAATCTTTGACATCCATCTTCGCAGTTTCCAACCAATAGTCTAACACTCTTGACAGTCTGTCTCTGAACTGTTGGAAAGTTTCATCTGCCATCTTCTTCATGGTGTGGAACTGCCTCCTATATGATTCTGCAGTCATGTGCATCCTCCGGCGCAAAGCAACCTTCAACTCTTCGTAACTGTTTTTTTTGTGGAATGTTGATGAATGCTTCCTTGGCTTTTCCTATCAAGTTTCCAACAAGATATAATGCCTTCTGTTCATTTATTCAAGTGGAAACTATCTGCCACTGATTCAAAGTGTTCAAGGAAGGTATCAATGGAATCTCCTCACTGTACACGGGCATGTGTAGCATGGGTGGGGCTAAGTGCAGGTCCACGTTAATCCTGGTTCCCTCGGCATTTTGTGATGATTCTTGAACACCAGGTGATGAAGTGGTTTCCTCCCCTGGAGTAATACCCAACTGCTCTAGCACTTCTGTTCTTAGTTGTTGATTCCTTTCCTCTTCCATCTTTGCTTGGAACTCCTGTTCCCTTTTCTCTCTTGCATCTCTTTCTGCTTTTTCTTGAACCGCCCTCTCTTCTCGCTTTTGTCGCTTTTCTTCCATCTCTTGTTGCCATCGCCTGTTCCTCTCTTCTCTTTCCAACCGCCTTTCTTCCATCTCTATTTTCCATCTATTTTCTTCTCTCTTCTCCTGGCCTCTTTTTCTTCCTTTTTTCCCTTCTTTCCTTGGCTTCTCTCTCTTCCTTTTCCCTTCTTTCCTTGGTTTCTCTCTCTCCCTTTTCCCGTATTTCCTTGGCCTCCCTTTCTTCCCTCCTTTCTTCCCGCTCTCCTCTCTCTCCATTGCTTCCTTTCTTTCTTCTCTCTCAAGTTTCATCACCATGAAAGGATCCATGGTTGGGTATCCAGAAGTAAAAGGTGGAGGTGTAAACCTCTGTAAGTAGTCCCCTGAAAGGGTACTATAGGAGATCGATGTCCCAAGGTAGAAGGCGGTGGCGTACCACCGTAAGAAGGCCTAATTCCCTGGGGAGTAGATGGCAAACACACTGAAGGGGAAGCAATGATGGCTGGCTGAACCTCGCCTGACGAAAAGACGACTTGTGTAGTTGTTCCAATTGTCACCTGCGTAGTAGTAGGGGACGTAGGCATACTTAGTCCCGGCACAATTCCAGGCCCTTTTACCTGGGATCTGGTGAGGTTACGATTTTTCCCCTGTAGCCATAGTGAACACTATTATGCTCTGCCGCTAACTTGATTCAAAACCAAGTGGTCAAAAGTGTACACCTTCTCACCGCTAATAGAAACTAGAAAGAATTTTTTTTTTCGCTTAACAAATTAAGTTCCACTCTCTTTTGTCAAGAGTATTTGCGTAGATCCCCGTCACCTCAATGCGACTAAATAGGCTAAGTGTAACCTAATGAACTGGATCTCTCAACACAAATCAAAACATTAAACCTCTTGACCTTGCCAGTGAGAACTTCCAAAAAGTAGGGAATGTATATGTCTACCCGCAAAACCAAATGTTACCTGGCAGAATTCGAAAACAATTCAGTCAACTCCCCGTGACTGATCCTTGCCAGCCAGTAACCTTAGATTCCACGCAATCAAAAACGTTTCCCTACACCCATTTCAGCTCCAGAAATGTCTAGTCTCCAAGCGAAATGTTTCACTCAACGTGACCAACTGTCTCAACAACGGAAAGAGAATGACCCAGATTAACATAAAATCAACGGCTGACACCTCAATGTGTCACAAAGCCAACGTTGACCCGATTTCCTCCTCTCGACAAATGCTAGTACGCAATGAAGCCCAATCTTCTGAAACTCGCTACACTAGTCAAATCTGAATCTGCTAACCCAATGACGTCACGGTAAACAACGGACCTCGCAGCAGACAAATAAAACGACGGAGCCTGAAGTAAACAAATAACATCATACGCAGTAAATAAATAACGGATAGCGCAACAATCAAACGACGGAACGCACGCAGAACTGAAACGGTAAACACGCACGACACGTGTACACATCGGCAGCGCAACTTTTTTTTTTTTTATTTATTTTTTTTAACGTGAACCCAGCGTCAAAGTCTACCACTTGCACTGCACTACTAGACTCCGGAAGAAAAAGTCGGCAACACGCACGCACAACACGGTTTTTTTCCCATGGAACGGGCCCACAAGTCTGCAAACTTAGCTCTTGGGTAATTACTTATAGAGTTTATCCGTAAAGTTTAATGATCTAGGTTTGAATTTCTTCAATAAAAAAGAAAAAAAATCACTTTCGCTCAGCGCTGGGTTGGCACACCACTCACAACTTTATTGTTCACACCAACCTTCCACTCACCTTAATGTTAGGTAATAGGCTAGGTAAACAATATAAACTGCTTAAGCGAAAGATGAGAATAGAAGATAGCAGAAAAGGAAAGTCGTTATACTATGCAAAATATCACTTAGCGCAAAGAACAACAATTCAACAATTTAGTTATAGAAGAGAAAGCAAGAGGATTGGCCTCTCCCTAGCACACACTTTTGCCCAAAAAAAATAAAAATGGAATTCCGCAAGCCTACCTACCTCACCTTGCTAAAACAGTCGCAGGCTTGGGTACTGGCAAAAGTGACCTACTTCCTAAGTCAGTACAAAACACTGACCTTGAAGACTCTGCACAAGCAAAACCTACTAGTCCAAAAATAACCTCCCCCCCCTTACTTTGCCCAATAATATATCAATAAAATATAAAACTACGGTAATATAACTAACGCAACTAACCGATGGTACAAACGAACAAACACCGGCTCGGATCCGGAATTGAACGCTGGTGACGTTGCCAAGTAGCGCAAATCTCCGCTGCGGCAAATCCCGATCCGGTAACCGCTCCCGGCTGAAGGGTTCCCTACACTCTAGAACCCCTCCCCAACCAACCTCCCTACACTAATACAAACACAAACACGCACCTCCGGGGGAGCGCGGAAGGCAAGTAAGGGACAAGAGCTGCTCAAATTAGTAGTACTCCCTGTCTGTACTACCTGACCTCAATCCCGGATGAGCCCCCATATATGTGAAGGGTAAAAGACCCTGTCAGCAAAATGAGGCAAGGACAGACAAAGAGCATAGAGACACAACACTGAACCACTCACTAACTCCAGACCACTCCAGGAAGTACAGAACAAATAAATAATATTTATTAAATTTTAAATATACAAATTTACACAAATATATTAACACCCCTATCACTCACACATACACTCCATTTATGAAATTGGGGCACCTATCAAAGAAGAGGGAGGAAAGACAGGAAAAAAGAATAACTACAAAGAAAAAAAACAAAGAAGAGAGTGTAGATCCTATCAGGAGCTAACTATCGCTAAGGGACAAAATAACCCGATAGAGGGGACCCCTAAAAAAAAACAAAAAACCACCACACCCGGATCTCACTGCCACCCCCAACCTATCACCATCTAAAGCTACCCCCATCAAACAGAAGAGGACAGGGAGAAAACAAACTAATACAACAAACAGGGCATAACACTATACGTTAGATCACACTAGCGCACGCACACAGATCCACAGCCCATACACCACACACACTTGTCGCATAATGAGTTGTTGACGACTGTCCCCGCTGATTTGATCTCCGGAGCAAGACTGGCTGCTCTCTTCACTGGCGTCTAGAAGACTCCTTCCTGCGCCGGACTCCTCCAGCACTCCTGAGGCTCGGCTCCAGTATCCTCCTCTCTGGGACCATCCTCCAGGTCGCCCAACGTCAGCAACTGTGACCTATCTCCCCAAGAAACGAAAAGCGCCCTGCGGTGGATGTCAGTCCCTCGCCGCATAATCATGATAATTGTGGATAATGTGTGTGAATGCAGGGCATGTGTGGACCGTGTACGTACAATTTAAACAATTTAAAGAATTCAAAAAAAGAATGAACTGTTTTATTTTGGTTTCACCCTGTTCCTGAATCATTGCTGTTTTCCTCTTTTCCTTATTTCCTTTACTACAATTCTCAATTTTGTCTCATTTACATTACCAATTACAATACCATAACAAAACTCTTGGAAGTTCACATTCCATTTTAAATTAATGCCAGATGAAATTCATAAAACTCATTCATTCTTCCATATTATCTACAAAACACTTACATAAAAAACAAAAAAAAAAAAAAAAACGACGACAGAGACAAACAAACAAGACGAGGAGCGGGACCTATGGCGGGAGCGCCATATTGGAAATCTCCGCTAGTCGACTGATGTTTAGGTCGGCGGCAATTTCTTCTTCCGTTCCGGACCCGACTTGATGTTTAAAAAAAAATAATAATAATAATAATTTGCTTCCATC
>JADBJO010016122.1:20000-30392 GCA_016801955.1 Conus betulinus | reverse complement strand
ACTCCAATACAGAACTAGATACATATGTCAAGCCTACAAGTAGCTCCCCAAACAGAGCCATTACTAAACATCCACCTTAAAAAATGACCTCAATGCCACTTAGATATGTACTGACCGAATAAATGCCAATCCCATCTTGGCGTACAAACTCTCAAACCCAACGAAAATACAACACACCACATTTATACATATATACTTACCAGAACGGCGGGTGAAGACAGAGAAGGGAGCTACTGGAAAGCTTCACTCAGCGAAGAGCCCAAAGCCCCACCAGTACATGCGCCACCTCCAGCGAAGGAAGTAAGAGTCTGGAACGACTCTGAAGAATGTTGTTGGTAGCCCAAGGATTGAGATCCTTCCCAAGTTCAGCGGACTGCCTTCTGCCCAGCGAAGGGTTCCGGCCCGGTTCCACTACTCTCCACGACGAAGTGGAAAAATAAATATGGCTACCAACGGAGGACGTGGCCTCTTACCGGAAAAGCAAAAGCAAAAAAAATGAGAGCGCCGAACACTGGCATAGCACAGAAGGTTCCCCCTCCACCTTGCATACAAAAACACATACTCACATTCAACCCACGCTAAGCATTAACAACATACTTTACGCATAGAACACGTGCAAGACATTTCCCTGCACCGTTATTAAAATGACTGCACACACACACACACACACTCCCCCTTCATCCAGGTCTCCGTCTTCCCTCTCACACTACACCTATGTGAGGGTTTACAGAGGGGATGCATGATCCACACGGGCGGTGCACAAACTGAATGTGACAGAGGAGCTACCCCCCTCTCCTCTGCACTCCACATACTAGGTGTAAGCCCGCTGTCAACCTCTGTGACGAACAGCCCATTAAAACTCAATGTATAAATTCAAACACTGGTCCGCCCGTGACAAGGACGTGAAAGCCTTTCGAGGAGCTGACGCTAGCAGTGATCACCATCTTGTGTTATGCAGACTCCAGCTGAAGCTCAAGAGAACACCAAAAAAGAAAAGTGAACAAGTCTTTGACTCGAGGAAACTGACCAGTGAGGCGATGAAAAGCCAGTTTACCATTGAACTTTCCAATAGATTCCAAGTCCTGGACAGCACACCAGCAGATGACATCAACGCCCGTGCGACAATGTACAGAAAGCTTTCATAGACACAAGCAAGGCTGTGCTGGGCTACAGAAGAAGAGAGAGGAAGGAATAGATATCAGACGCCACATGGCAACTCATAGAGGAGAGAAAGATCGCAAAACTCGGCACGCTCACTGGAACAGAAGATGAGAGACAAACATCTGCCGAAACGTACAAAGAGAAAAACAAAGAAGTGAAGAAGAGCACAAGGAGAGACAAGCGACAGTTTGCAGACAACTTGGCAGCAGAGGCCCAAGCTGAAGCAGAGAAAGGAGACTCCAGGACCGTCTATAAGATTACCAAGACCTTTACAGGCGGATTCACCAGCAAAACCACAGTAGTGAAGGACAAGACCGGGAAAGTTTTGACAAAAGACGAAGACCAACTCAACAGATGGGCAGAACATTTTAGAGAGATATTAAATAGGCCGGACCCAGATGAGGAAGCCACCATCGAAGACAAGGGTTTCAACTTAGAGATGAGACGTGGACGCATCACCCAACAGGAAATTGTGGAGGCTATCAGGCAGACAAAGGGCAACAGGGCACCAGGTGAAGACAGAATCACAGCAGACATGCTGAAGGCAGTCCCCAAAATGAATGCAAAGACTTAGTGAAACTCTTCAACAAGGTATGGGAAGAGAAGAGAAAGTTCTGGACACATGGAATAAAGGCATCATAGTGAAGCTCCCCAAGAAGGGCGACCTCTCTGAATGCGGCAACTGGCGGGGAATCAACTTGCTCTCCATCCCAGGGAAGATCTTCTGCCGTATCCTTCTACAGCGCATGAGGCAAGCCATTGAGAGAACCCTATGAGAAGAACAGGCAGGGTTCAGAAGTGGGAGATGTTGCACAGACCAGATCTTTGTTTTTACGAACAATTGTGGAAACAGTCCATCGAATGGAATTCATCACTGTACATCAACTATATTGATTTCCAAAAGGCTTTCGACAGCATCCATCATCCTTCGCTGTGGAAGATCTTGGAAGCCTACGGGTTCCTCTTAAAGTCATCAACATCTTACAGGACATGTACGCAGACAACCAGTGCTGTGTGCGACATGATGGACAGCAAAGCGAGTGGTTCCACGTGTGGACCGGGGTCAGGCAAGGCTGCGTGATCTCGACGACAATTTTCCTTGTCGTCATTGACTGGGTGATGAGGAAGGCCACCAGCGATAGGGCGAGAGAGCTTGTATGGGGACTGACATCCAGGCTTGAAGACTGCGACTTCGCAGACGATATTGCACTGCTGTCGCACGCACAGAAAGACATCCAGGAAAAAAACATCAAGAGTGGACCTAATAGCCAGCAGTGTGGGACTCAAGATTCACCCCAACAAGACCAAGATCATGAAGGTGAAGACGAAGAGCGCAGAGAAGACCAGTGTGCGAGGCTCAGCTCTAGAGGAGGTGGAACACTTCAAGTACCTCGGCAGCTACATCTCGGCTGACAGCAACATTGAGAAGGAGATCTCAACCAGGATAGGACTCGCAGCTCGGGCATTCAACAGGTTGAAAAACATCTGGAAGTCAACTGTCCTGCAAACCAAAACCAAGTTGAAGATCTACAGGTCCAACGTACGTTCAGTACTCCTATATGCCTCAGAGACATGGAGAACCAACAAGAAGATTGAGAGTAGGCTCAGAGGCTTCGAAGGAAGGTGTCTTTGCTGAATCCTGAAACTTCACTGGCAGCAGCGTGTCACCAACAGGGAAGTGTCAAGGCGCACCAGCATAAACAACATTGTGGCCGAGGTGAAGCAGGGGTGGTGGAGGTGGCTGGGACACATCCTTCGGATGGGCAAGACCAGGCTCCCTCATACTGCGCTGAGATGGGCACCACCGGGGAAGAGGAAGCGAGGCAGACCACTTGGCACCTGGAGGAGGACAGTTGAGGAGGAGATGAGAGAGGCAGGCAAGACCTGGAATGAACTGAGCTGGCTTGCCCAGGACAGAGAGGGCTGGAGGGAGCTTGTTGGCGCCTTATGTCTCAGGTTGCTGGATGAAGAGGATAAGTAAGTAAGTAAGTAACCTGCTTCCCAATTCAACATATGAACTCTTTCTTTCTCTTTTCTTTAGGTTTTTTTCCCCTGTACCTTTCCACAACTATCTATCTATGGCTCACCTGGTAATGACTTGTCAGTGGTGAGGACCCCTTGACCAACGTCCTGACAGGTTCGAGTCTTTAGGCCATCTCCTGGGCTAAAACTAATTCTTTCCTCCCTCCTCCTAGTGAGTGCATACTCAGTGTTCAAAACACACGACCAGCACCTTACCAGCCCTTATTAAACTATCTCTCAGTGGTCACTTTCACCCAATGACCACCCATGTTTATTTTAATGAGGGATCCTCACAATTATTGGGGATGCCCGCTACACTAGTCAAGCCACATGAATATTCTTCCTTTTTAGTTGTGGCATGGAGGAAATGATTCATATCACTAGACTACATGTGATGGAGCGTCACATGCCTTGATGTGAGGCTACGTCACATGACACCCCCATCCTGGGGTGAAAAAACAAATTTTCCCCAGAAAATTTTTTTAAGGATATACAACTTCACTTAAAACACACCTCAGCCATGAATCACAAAATGTGTATCCATCACATATGATTCACCAGATTACAGATCAACGTATAGAATCAACCATAATGATCCACCATAAATACCATGTTTCAAAAGTTCAGTCTTTATAAAAAAAAATCATAATTCATCACCACATGTCACAAATTACATTTCACAAATTACATGGACAATACAATTAGAGATATTGACAATTCAAAGTACAAATTGTGTTTATGTGCTAAGATGTGAAGCATATTTTTTCCTCATCTTTGTCTCACATCATATGTTTCAAAACCCTCATGAAAATGAGAATATTCCCAAGTGTAAATGTTTCTCAAGAGACATGTAAACAAAATAAACATGTTATAGTCAACTGAAAAGTCAAACATATTTTCCATTGTTTACAATCGACGAATGAAAACAATAGGCTTGTGTCATAACACAATCAAAACATGTCTGTATACATTTCTAAAGTGTTCTTTGCTTGTGACACATATACATTCATCTTCACAAGCAAGTTAGACATAAATAGTACATGATGATTTTGTCATTGTTTACAAAGGAATAAAGCAAAGAATAGATGCGCGTAATACATCAACATCAAGTAGTTTTTGCTTGTAAAACATATAGTCACTTCAAAAGCAAATTAAGCATAACTACCACTTGACGTAAATAGTCAGTAACATACAATACACTGTCAAACGTGAGCACACCATGATCATAGAGAAAGACAAAACAGCAGAAATAGTCTTTCCCTTGAAGAGAGTTACATTTGTCCATGAATATTCATACACGTGACAACAAATCCGCCATGACATTTTGTGTTCCAGGCACTGGTTCAATAGTAAATTTGAATTCCTGCAATGCCAAAGACCACCTTAATAATCTGTTATTCTTAGTCTTTGACGATCGCAGAAATGTCAATGGCCTGTGGTCGGTCCGTAACTGAAACATTCTTCCAGTCAAGAACCTGGCGAACTTCTCACATGCCCATGCAATAGCCGAGCACTCTGTCTTTGAGAACTTTTTACGGGTGTATTGTACGGGATGTAACAAAGCATTTTTTTCCTGCTAAAGCACCGTTCCCATTCCCTTGAAATTGGCATCAGTTCTCAAAATAAAGTCTTCTGAGAAGGAGGGTAACAAAAGAACAGGAAATGAGTTGAGGGCGTTTTGAACACACTCTAAAACCTTCTGGCACTCATCAGACCACTCAATACTTTTGTTCTTCGTCCCTTTCGTCAATTCAGTCAAAGGGGCTGTCAGGGACGCAAAGTGGAGTACATATCGTCTAAAGAAAGACAATAATCCGATGAGTGACCCGATCTGTTTCTTTGTAGTGGGTTTGTGTAAGGATAAAATCTTTACCACTTTCCTTCCTCCTGGCGTCATTTTCCCCACTGAAATAGTGTGACCCAAAAACTCGAGAGTTTGAAAACCGGCACGAATTTTGGATGGTCTCGCAGTGAGACCAAAACTTCGGAGTTTGGGAAAAAAAAAAAGCTCGTAAGTTAGAAAGGAGGTCACTCCATGGCTTTGCAGCCAACAAAATATCGTCAAAAAGCTGACTGCACCACATTCATGGAGTTTCAGGGCTCGCATCATTCTGGCAAAAGAAGCAGGAGCATTTTGCGAACTGAATGGCATTTTCGTCCATTGGAAAAGTCCAAAAGGTGTTTGAAATGCTGTCTTTTCCTTGTCAGCTTCAGCCATTGGGATCTGCCAGTATTCTTTAGTTAAGTCTACTTTCACAAAATAATTTCCTTCTGAGAGCTGACACAGAAGTTCTTCAATGTGTAGGATGGGCTCCGCATCGAGCACAATGATCTTGTTTAATTTCCTGTAATCGATGCAAAACCGCACCGAGCCATCAGGTTTGTCCACCAATACAACTGGTGAGCTGTACGGAGATGTAGAAGGTTCTATGACCTTTGAAATCCAGCATTACTGTAATTTCTCTCTCGACAACCTCTTTTTTGCAAACGGGAGGGGGTATGGTCTGGTTCGCACTGGTATTTCAGTACTTAACTGAATACTATGGGGTTCAATTCCGTTTTGCCCTGGTGACGATTTGGCTCTGGCTTTTTCGACCACCTTCTTGATTTCCGCCAATGTTGGAGGCTGGTCATTGAACTGTTCCTCAGAGGTGGTGGTTGGCCACACCAGACCTTCAATGTCGAGTGGTGCTTTACTCTGTGAGTCAGAGTATGTTTTCCTCAGATGCTGCTCAAGAACTCCTTTGTCCACACTTAGGTCCCCCAGATTTTGGCTGCTCAAACAGGGTTCTGGCAAACTGGAAGGGGTCTCTGAAGAAACGCTCTTGTGTCTTCTTCTTTTTGCTCTTCCTCTTCCTCGCAGATTCCGTTTTGCTGAGGGCGCTGTATTTTGTTTTCAGGTTTCCCAGAGTTTTTCCAAGCCTTGTTTTTCAGCTGATAGTGTGGTCTTCATTTGCTTCTTCAGGTTTTTCTTTTGACCCTGATCTTGTCCATCTCTTCTTGGCATCTGGATTTCTTTGGAGGTGTTTTCTCTTTACTACCTACCTCCATAGGTGTCTCTACATGTGGCATACACAATGTCCCCATATGTGGCTAGTTTGTGTTCCAGGGTGCTTTTCCCTATCAGTGTATCGAGTCTTTGGACGATTTTTGCATCCAGTTTCTCCCAATCTTCAGTCTCGTTTGCTCGTGGCAGGTTGAGTTTCAGGCGCCTGGCATCGAGGGCCTGTGCAAATTCCTCATCCAAACCAACAGCATGGATGTCCTTGGCACTGTGGTTTAAATCCTGGCCTTGGTCTTCCGACGTCTTATGATGCTGATGCAGTGCGCTGCTGCTCATTCAGGTGAGTCTTCACACATCCCATCTTTGTTCTGGGGATCTTCATGGCCACGGGTGGTAGCGAAACGCTTTCCACAGACACTTGGATATTCCATTTGTTCCATGTTCATAGTCCATTTGGGATTTGCAGTCATGATTGGTTGAGCACCGATGGATTCATCATTCTCTCCCCCTTTCGGTGAATCCTGGGAGCATCTTTTCCTTTTGTTTTTAGTAGCCACATGTCGAAGGCAAAGTGGGGAGCCAGCCCACAGAGATTTGGTTCTGGTCTTTCCCAGTCCTCCAGTCCTTTCCAGACGTCCTCCGGCCTATTCCCAGAAGTTAATGATTACCCATGCATCAGTCGAAGAAAGAAACTCGTGGAGAGCGTGGCAGCAGAGAGTCCTCAGAAGAAGCCCCCTTCAAACAAGTGTTTCAGCCCTTTTCTCCTGACATTCTGTGGGGGTTGGGCCACACCGGTTCATGACTCTGGATGTCCCTCTGCTGTCCCGTTTTTTTTTTTTTTCATCTTGGGACGAGCCATGGCTGGGATTCGACCCCATGACCCTCTGGACATGCTCATTTTCCACTTAATGACTTGCGCACTAACCACTGAGCCACTGGGACACCTGATATTTGTAGGAAAGTTAAGCCTTATGAAGTTCACTTTTGTTCTCCTTGACCAGATCCAGCTTGAACACCTCTCTGTTGCTTCTGCCGTTGCTTTCAGGGCTCTGTTTTTTTCCCTCCCTGCAACTGAGATCTGTTTCATGAGGCTGTATGAAGACAACCCTACAACCCCCCTAGCTCCAATTTCTACAGTGAAAACTTTGACCTGATAGCCTTCTCTCCTCCGGCTGTTTGCCAGATCAGCATACTTTTCAGTCCTGTAGATTTGAGCTGCCTCCATTCTGTTCTCATATGGCACGGTGAGCTCGATCATGATCAGCTGCTTGGTTGACTGAAAGTGGACTACCATATCTGGTCTCATGCCACTCCTGCTGATGATCTCTGGGTGACCCTTCCATTCTGGAGGTCTGCAGTGCACTCCCAGTCACCTGCCCCATCCTGCAGACTCTGCCTGCATGTTTCGAGTGGCACTGTTGTTCTTGGCTATGATTCGCTGCCTTCTGCCGTGAAGAATGTTGCGGGTGCTTTTGGAGTCCTGATTTTCCCTTTTGTGGTGTTGGTACTAGCCCAGACTACTTGTACAATCTCTTTGAGCACTTGGTTGTGCCTCCATGTGTACCTTCCTTGAGCCAGGGCTACTTTACATGAGCTTAGGACATGCTCCACTGTTTGTTTTTTCATGGCAGAGGGGGCATGAAGGATCGCCTGTTTTTTTCCCCACTTCACCAGGTTTGCATTTGAGGGCAGAAGGTCATATGCAGATCTGAGAATGAAGCTGATCCTGAGAGGGGCCATGTGCCAAATGTCATTCCAAGTGAGACTTCTTTGGAGTGCATTCTCCAACGTTGTCCATTGCCCTTGCTGGCTCTGCTGGACTGTTTTTGGGAGTCTTTGTTGGTCTTCTTCTTTTCTCATCTCCTGAATCATGTCTCTTTTGGCTTTTCCTTTGGCCTTTGACCACCATTCAGTTTCGGTCACCCCCAGTCCTTGTCTGTGGTCTGTGTGTGTCCTGTTATTTCTCTGATCTCGAGACTTTCTTTTGCAGAATCCATCGCCTCTTGAACTTTCCATGTTCTGCCTGTCTTCAGCTGGGGCTTGATTGCTTCTACCACCTTGTCTCCTGAGTCCTCCAGCATGCTTTGAAGTCTGATCTTCCCTGCTTTGTATTCCTCCAGGATGGATTTCAGTGGTAGTTTCAGCTTTGCTTGGCGACAGTACAGCGCTATGTCAGTCAGACAGGGTGGGACACCAAGCCATTTCCTTGTGAACTTGTTGATTTTGGATTCCATTGCCTCCACTATGCTGGTGCAGATGTCGTATATCATCAGAGGCCATAGGAGCTTTGGTATCAGCATGAACTGCAGGCACCAGACCTTGTATTTGCCAGGGAGCCCACACTGGTCAATGGTCTCCAAGCCTTCTTCGACATCTGTTTGGTTTCTTTTACTCTTTGTGTGTCTTTCAGTAGATCATCATACCATCTTCCAAGGCTCTTGACTGGCTCTTCTGTAACTGTTGGAATGGCCTGGTTGGCAACACCGAAGACCACAGATTCAGCCACTTTTCCTTTCCTCAGTGAGAGACTCTGTGATTTCTTTGGCTTGAACTTCATTCTGGATGAGGCAACTATGTCATCCAGCCTCTCCAGCACATGACGTGTCTTCTCTTCTCTGGATGAAATCACTGTAGTGTCATCCATGAAGGCCTTGAGAGGGGGCATCTTGTATCCATCGCCAAGGTCTGTTTGTCTTGCGTTGCTTGTTGCTGCTTTCAAGATGACTTTCATTGCCAACACGAACAGTATTGGGGAAATTGCACAGCCCATTGCAATGCCCACTTCCAAGTTGATCAACATACTTCTTCAACATGTTCACGTAGAATACCTTCTCAGTGTATGCCATTTTGATCTTATAATCAACTGCAGAAAGTTTTTCGACCACCTGAAAAGGACCCTTCCACATAACACAAAGTTTGTTGTGTTCATCAGTGAGTAGTACAGGGACTTTATCCCCTATACTGAAGGAACGTGCCTTTGTTTTTCTGTCTGCAAAGACCTTGTATACATCTATGTTTCTATCAGCTGATATTGAGCAAGCTCACATGCATCCTTTAAACGATTATGCAGTTCATAAACGTATTGGTAGACAGTTTGACTGTCAGATATGTCCGTCTTATTTGTCCATTGTGTGATCAGTAGATCCAAAGGACCCCTTGGTGAATGTCCAAAAAGAATTTCGAATGGTGAGAATCCAGTGTTTCATTCGGCATTTCCCTGTACGTGAAAAGCAAAGCTGGTATGAAACGATCCCATTCATGGGGGTTCCTGCCTTGCAACTTTTCTCAGCATAGACTTTAACGTTCCATTGAATCGTTCAACCATGCCATTCGACTAGGGTTGATGATATGGCGTGGTTGAAATGGAGGAGATTGACAACAGTCTGTGAATTTCTCTCATGAGGTGGGAAATGAATTACGTTCCACAATCTGGGAGAATTTTGTCTGGAAGACCCACTCTGGAAAAAATCGCAAGTAAGGCTTCAGCGACAGACACTGTATCAACTTTCTTCAGTGTAATCGCTTCTGGATACCTTGTCACAGTATCCACCAAAGTTAGGATACCGCGATATCCGGAAGAAGACGATGGGAAAGGCCCAACAAGATCAATAGCCATCTTCCGAAACGGGACGGAAATGAGAGGCATTTTATGCAAGGGTTCACATGAGACGCGACCTTTCTGAGATGTCTTTTGGCAGATGTCACATGAGCTGCAATATTCTGTAACTTCCTTTGTGACACCTGGCCAATAAAAAGAATCAAAAACCGTCTTTAATGTCCTTTTGATTACGCAGTGACAGCGAACAATGCATCATGAGCCGTGTGTAGTACTATCTCTCTAAGTGGCTTTGGAATGACAACTTGTTTGTTGTCCTGTCCAGGTACACACCTGTAGAGAATTTCAGAGTCTGGTATGTACGTTGGTTTGTATGTCAGTGACAGTCTGTTTAGCAGCAGAAAGGACAAAATAGGGATGATCACGGCTGCTCCCACTCTTGAACTATTCGTTCAAAGTAGCAAAAAGCGGTGGGGCTCACCGATCGGAAGGGGGGGGGGGGGGGGGGGGGGGGGGGGGGGGGGGGGGGGGGGGGGGGGGGACAATCAACAACAAAAAACAACAACAACAGCAACAAAAAAAACACTAGCAAAAAAACTCAGAGTCAGAAAGAAGAGAGAAGTCCTCACTCACACGGAAAACAAATTCA
>JADBJO010016122.1:12500-15000 GCA_016801955.1 Conus betulinus | reverse complement strand
GTACATTTAGTGGTAAATGCTTTAACAATTCATAAGATATCCCATCTAGTCCAACAGACGTCTTATTTTCACTCATATCTGAAATACCTACAATTACTTCATCGTGTGTTATATTTGAATTTACATAGCTTTTTAATTGAGGTTTATTAAAACTATGATCTGATGTGATATTACTTTCCTCCACATTTTTTCTATATTGTCTACTTTCAGTTGATAAGCCAGTAATTCTACTGCAATTTGCATACAAATCAGCAAATGCTTCTGCTTTTTCTTGATTAGAGGGTATATCTGAACTCTCCAGTTTGACTGGGCATTGAGGTAAGTTTATCACATTCTTCACGGTTTTCATTTTTTCCCATACCAATTGCATATCTTTATAATAATATACTTCATTAGTACAAAATGATGACCAATTCTGTCTTTTTGCTTGTGCGTTAACTCTATTGCTTTGTGTTTTGCCTTTTTGGATTCTTGGTGATTAGGAATCGAATTAGCTTTAAGTAATTTTCAGATTTTATCCATTTTTCAGCTTTGGCCTTTTCACAATCTTCGTTCCACCAAATATTGCCAGAATGTTTATGTGATTTCTCTGTTTTAGACATAGGAATTGATTGATCAGCAACACTTAGGACTGCATTAGTAAATAAAGGGGTTGCGTCCTGGCTCCTGCCTCCCACCCTGTTTGGAATCTTCTTTGCTGTGATTCTGAAACGCGCATTTAGTCCTGCAGCTGAAGGTATCTACCTCCGAACCAGGACAGACGGAAAGCTCTTCAACCTCTCCAGATTAAGAGCCAAGACTAAAGTCAAGCTGAGGTGCCTGCGTGACTTCCTCTTTGCAGATGACGCAGCAGTAGCCGCCCACTCAGCTGAGGACCTACAGCAGCTCATGACTTGCTTCAGCAATGCCAGCCAAGACTTCGGTCTTACTATAAGCTTGAAGAAAACACAGGTCATGGGACAGGATGTTGACTCTCCCCCAGTCATCAGCATCAATGACCATGAACTGGATGTCGTCCCATGACTTTGTTTATCTGGGCTCAAATATATCAGACACCCTCTCACTTCACTGCAGAGCTCAACAAGCGCATCAGCAAGGCAGCTACCACCATGACCAGACTGACAAAGAAAGCATGGAACAACAGCAAGCTGACCGAGCACACAAAGATCCAGATCTACAGAGCCTGCATCGTGAGCACCCTCCTGTATGGCAGCGAGTCTTGGACTTTGCATGCCCAACAAGAGTGAAAGCTCAATACTTTCCATATGCGTAGCCTCTGACGCATTCTGAACATCACCTGGCAGGACAAGATCCCAATCAACACTGTCCTGGAAAGAGCCGAATGCACCAGCATGTACACGCTGCTGAAACAGAGACGTATGCGCTGGCTCGGCCATGTCGTGCGCATGGATGACGGACAGATCCCTAAAGACCTCCTCTATGGAGAACTTGTGCAGGGAAAACGTCCCACAGGCAGACCACAGCTGCGATTCAAAGACGTGTGCAAGAGGGACTTGAAAGCCTTGAACATTGACCAGAACAACTGGGAAGCAACAGCCCTCGAACGGTCAGCCTGGAGACAGACTGTGCAGAAAGGTCTCTCCAAGTTCGAAGAGACACTCGCTCAGCAGCACGGGGAAAAGAGAATGAGAAGAAAGGCTGCAGCCCAGGCAGACAGACCAGCGTCAGACTTCACCTGTGCCCTCTGCCACAGGGACTGTCATTCCCGCGTCGGACTGGCCAGCCACACCCGTCGCTGTACCAGAATAGACACCTAGAGCACAACTCCATTGTCTTCCGAGACTGACTGAACGATGCCTACCAAAAAAAGTAAATATAGAATACAATTCATTGATATCTTTATCATATATGTCTTCAACATGAAATGTTGATAAAAGTTCTGAAAACTTGTCCCAGTTAGCATGTTTGTAATTATACTTCGGGATTTATTCTCTGTTAGATCCTTGTTTTGTTTGTGCTAGAGAGTTCAAAGCTAGTAATAATAGGAATATGGTCACTATTAAGGCTATCATTTAAAGATCCCATTTACAAATTGGCGCCAGATCTGGAGAAACAAGAGTTAGATCAAAGGCTGTTGCTCTATGATAAGGATTATCAGGGATTCGCGTTATTCTACCGTCATTCGAAGGTACAATGATGAATCAACAATAATATTCTCAATGAAATGGTTGCTAGTAATGTTTTCATAGTTCTTCTCCCAAAATGGGGAATGCGCATTAAAATCTCCTGTTATTATTCCCCCCCCCCCCCCCCCCCCCCCCCCCCCCCCCCCTTTTTACCTTATCCGTTTGAAACGTACGAATCCATTCTGTATTATTACCATCTGGACCCTTTGGTAAATATGCAGATATGACGGTTAATAAAGTGTTATCAAACTTAACCGTCACTGCACAAGAATGTATATTAAGTAATTTTGATGGAACTGGATTTGGACACAGAGTGTAATGACCCCTTCATGCACATAAATGGCAGTATTCAT
>JADBJO010016122.1:0-7500 GCA_016801955.1 Conus betulinus | reverse complement strand
TCTCTCTCTCTCTCTCTCTCTCTCTCTCATATATATATATATATATATATTTGTTAAAAAATAGAATGGTAAAAGGAAGTTTTAAAATCGACAGGTCCGTTTCGAGCGCTGGCTCTCCTCAGGATCCTGAGGAGAGATCCTGAGGAGAGCCAGCGCTCGAAACAGACCTGTCGATTTTAAAACTTCCTTTTACCATTCTATTTTTAACAGATGTTGCTCCCCAAGGGATCGAGCATTTTAAGAATTTTATTAGGCATTTTAGTGGTATTTTTGATATATATATATATATATATATATATATATATATATATATACATAATAATATATATATGTATGTATGTATGTATGTATGTATATTTATTTACACGATAAACTAACAAATTCCAAGGATAAGTACCGAGCACCATTCCAGCAACTTACAGAGCAGCCTGGTGCTGCAATGACTGCAAGAAATATTCAATTATAAATAAAGCTTGCTCTTATGTCTTAGATAATAATAGTAATCACAATAATGACACAACATCTACAAGAACTGTACTACTACAGCTCTTACTACCACTACTACTACTACTACTATTTCAATATAACAGTAACTGTGCCATCCAAAGCAATTATTTGCACTCCTTAATGTACTTGGGAATGAAATAAAACAAATTGTGAGTCGCATCACGTGTGAATATGTACTGATGTATGTAAGTTCTTTTTTGTTTGTTTTTTTATTTTTGTTTTTCAATTGTCCTCAAACGCCGGATCACACAGCATCAGCAATATCTCAATGATCTTAAAAGTTAACACTAATGGTCCTGTAACTTAGGATAGTAACGCCCGTATAACACGCTATAAATCTACTGAGAGAAAAATACTTCCAAGGGAACCCATCCAATGGTATTTTCAATGGGAGGTCCCTGTTTATAGCCAGAGGGGGATAACTTCCCTTTGAAAGTCAGCACCTTTCAGCACAAATTCAAAGTCGAATTCAGTTTAACAGTTACTATCCTGTGTGTTTATTTAGCACTAATATAGAATTGAAGATCTTTTGTCAACAAAAATTTATTTCGATCCTTAAAAAAAAGAAAAAAAACATCCTCAAGGGAGTGGTTTTGGTGCCTTACAGAGGTGCAGGTTTTGTACTTTCAAGATTGTAAGGTAAGTACAACCATTATATCACCTTGCATGTAGAAATTTACATTTTACAAGTGAGCAGAATGCGTTGGTTTTTAGCATCATAATATGTCATAAACTCACCGTTGACAAGCGTTAACATTCGCTTTTGCGTCAGTTTCAGTTTTAGTTTCATCAAGGAGGTATCACTGATTGCAAACTAGTCTATAAACGCTACACCAAATCCGCTAAGTTTCGAGACCACACTGCGCTTGAAATCTTCCCATTGGTCCTAATTTTCAGCCCCGTTGCATTAGTCGCAACGTTTTTTTTGTTTTTTATCCCCAAGCGAAAACAGAAGCGTAGGTATGGTAAACTGACCAACTATATTTTTAATGTTAGGTTAAAAAGAGTTTTTAAAAAAGAGAGGTTGCGGGTATTGCGGAGTTGAATACCTGTTTGCTGTCTGATTTTTTTTTTTTTGAATGAGCCAGTGAACATCCTAAAGGAAAATCAATTTTCCTGCGATCTCCAGTAGTTCCATTCATTTTATCTTTTTTAAGCTTGCTGAAGACTCATTTTGAGAAGCATTTATTATTCCCCATTCACCCACTCAAGCTCATACTGTTAGTTAGGCAGAATTATCTGCCACTGCAGATATGAATGCTTATCTCCCCCTATTTCTTCAATCTAAGACATAAGAGCAAGCTTTGTTTTTGATATTTCTTGCAGTCATTGCAACACCAAGCTGCTCTGTAAGTTGCTGAAATGGTGCTCGGTACTTATCCTTGGAATTTAATAGTTTATTGTAATTTAGTCCCTTGTGGATTCATTCTAAGAACTGGCTCTCAGCGCTTGTGTCTTAAGAGGATATCTTTTTTTATATTTTTCTACTTTTAACAAGAAAATGTAGCTTGTTATGCTCTTTCATGATTTTCTTTTGCTTCTTAGGTGGCACCTTTGGTTGTTTTTTTTGAAAACTCAACAAACATACTACGGTATTGCGCACCAGCCTTTTTCTGGGATGGCATTCTTCTTAAAATCGAAAAGGCAGAATAGCCAAGTTACCACTTTTCGCAGTCACTGAGGAGAAACAATCAGGTTTCGAAATACCGGTATCTGACCAGAAGTTATATGTTAGTGAGTTTCCTCCTGATTGGAGATTGTCTCCTCCTTGGAGACTATAAGCTTGCTGAAGGCTCATTTTGAGAAGCATTTATTATTCCCCATTCACCCACTCAAGCACATACTGTTAGTTAGGCAGTATTATCTGCCACTGCAGATCTGAATGCTTATCTCCTACTATTTCTTAATATAAGACATAAGAGCAGGCTTTGTTTTTGAATATTTCTTATATATATATATATATATATATATATATATATATATATCAGTGTATATATATAGATAGATAGATAGAGATAGATTAACGCCATACATACCACCATCAAGTTTACCTTTAGGTTTTCTACAATTGCACTTCACTTTTTAGACATACTGCTAAAACTAAAAGAGGGATACACAGATATTGACCTGTACTGCAAGCCCACCGATGTCCACTACTATCTTCATATCCGCTCTTGTCACCCCCACACCACTGCAAACAGAACTTACTGTACAGCCTGTTTCTCTCCCCTTGAAACGTCTGTGCTCGAAACCAGATGATTTCGAAGAAACAATGTCTTCTTCTCACTGAACAACTGGGTCTCTGAGGATACAGTCAAAGATGCTTGACTACAGCTCAAGAAAAAGCACAGCATCAGCCAGGATGCTCCATCCTACAGTATAAACCAAAGCAGCACACCCCAACGCACTCTTGTCATAATCACTCAAAATCCAGATAACCCACCTCTACGTCAATGGCTACAGGAACTTCACCCCCTTCTACAATCCAGTCCTAGACTCCAAGAGGCCATTCCAGACTGACTTATTTTGGGAGAAAAAAAAAAACAGCAAGTCCCTAAGTAATATTCTCATGCCCTCTGCACTCCCACCCATCAGTTGGACTCTTCACCACCCAGGTGCTTTCCGTGAGGTAGAAAATGTGTGATCTGCCAAGAACACTTAGCAGAAACAGCCAACTTCAAAAGCACAGTAACAGGAGAACGTTCACCGTCCAACACCACATGGACTGTTTAACTCGCAACATCATTTATGTTACTGATTTGCAACGAAATGCCCCACACAGCCCATATGTTGGGGAAACTTAAAAACTGATTACAAAACTTTTTTTTACCAACGCAGATCGAACATGAAAAAGATCACTGGAACTTTAGTAACCAAACCTTTCCACCAGACTTATCCCTTTCTGACATAAGATGTATATTTATAGAAAAAAGTTGTTGTTTTTTTTTTTTCAGAGGACAATGATTAAAACAGGACATGAATCTTTCGGGTTTAACAAACTACGTACTGTTTACCCAGAGGGTCTCAACATGGTCACCTAGACTCTTCCCCATACCATCCCTTCTCCCCAGACTCCCCTTCCAACGGTACCCCCACCCTTCTTTCATTTCCCTTCGTCTCTACCCCCCTCCCTATATTCACTATCTACTCACTGCCACACCCCTTCATTCAAGCCTTCTATTAGACTTTCCCCTCGTAGGCGCCTGACCTTCTTTCTCCCTAACAGCTCCTCTTATATGATTCCTTTATGCACATACTTTTTAGTGAAAGTTCTTGCTGGTCTCCCTCCTACCCCCCCCCCCCCCCCCCCCCCCCTTTTTTTTTTTCTTCACGTTTACAATCTCTCTCCCCACTCCCGTGTGCTCGCGCGCTCTAAATTTCCCCATCCTCCCCCCCCCCCCCCCCCCCCCCCCCCCCCCCCCCCCCCCCCCCTTAGATACCCTGTCATTGTCAGAATTGTGCAGAACAGCCTTTTACTTGGATCAGTCAGCACTACCCCAGGTAGGCAGCCCGTTGTGTAAAACGTGTGTTGATTGTAAAGCGCTTAGAGCTTGGTCTCTAGCCGAGAATAGGCGCTATATAAGTATTTATTATTATTATTATTATTATTATTATTATCTCCTAAGAGATGCAATCTCCCACAGATTGACAAAACAATATTAAGCTGAGCAATTTAGTAGTGGGGAAAAACGAGTATATATATATATACTTAGTTGTGGTGCTCAATGTGGAGTATTGGCAGTGGACTCAATTATGACAAGACTGCGTGAGTGTTATTTGTGTGTTGTCGTGTAGTGTAGTCGTCCTTACGGTATGTATGTGTGTTGTGAGTTTCATGTACTCGAGTGATGTGCCAGCGGGGTTCGACAGAAACTGGGTCAAGTTCATTTTTACTCCTTCATTACACTATGGTGGCTTTGGATATGTTTTTGAGAGAGCATGGCCCCTCGAGAAAATAATAATGACATTGTGTCTGTTGAAGTGGATAAATGTGGCGTGTATGACGTCAGTATATGGAAAATGGAAGCTTGTCTGTCCTTTCCAGGCTGCTGCATTATTATGTTCTGTATTTTGTGCTGAATCTAGTTTGGAGAGAGGGGAGGAGAGATGGTCTGTAACCTGCTTTTCCTTTTCTTGTTTGTTTTTGCTGCACTGCAGTTTTTCGTACAAACATGGACACTGATAGTCACTGCTGCTGTTCTGAACTTTCCTGTATGGCCTCTCTTTGTACAGTATGTATCTCAGAATTTTTTTTCTTAATCCCTTTTCTCTCACATTTGTACAGTTCCCTAGTATCATACCAAGATGACAGCAAAAAGATTCTATTAAAATTTGCTTATTCAACTGCAATGGGTTGAACAATTCAAATAAGAGAAAGGATGCTTTTGATTTTTTGAGAAAGAGAGATGCTCACATCCTTTGTTTACAGGAAACGCACTTAAAAGTTGAGTCTGAGGATTTTATTCGAGCTAGCTGGAGTTACAATGTTTGGCTCAGTGGCTCTGAAACAAATAAAAATGGTGTTGTCATATTTTTCAATAATAATTTTGAATATGAATTGTTGATATTATCAGAGACCAGCATGGCTGTTATACTGTGATGAAGGTTGAATTCTTGAAAAAAAAAGTTTACCTTGATAAATGTATATGGGCCCAGTAGTGGTGACAAACCAGAGTTTTTTGACAAGGTTTGTGAACACATTGATCAGATTGACAATGAACATGTGATTATAACCGGGGACTGGAACTGTGCTTTGAATATGAAAATAGATGTGCGAAACTATTCAAGCACTGAGAATCGTCCAAGAACCAAAAAAAGGATTACTAGTATTATGACAGAACACAACCTTTTTGACGTTTTCAGAGAAATGTATCCAGATAAAAGGGAGTACACATGGCGTAAGTTTAATTCAATAAAACAAGCAAGGCTTGATTATTTTCTGATAAGCGAAGGATTGATGGCAGAAGTATACAATGTCTTTATCGACCCAGGATACCGATCAGACCATTCTGTGATTATATTGTTATTGAAAAAAGATCAATTTAAACGTGATAAACCTTTTTTCGGAATTTAACAGCAGTTTACTTAGAGATAAAAAGTATGTCCTTGATATAAAGCAGACTATTAGTGAAGTTAAAAAACAATATGCTGCCTTAGTTTACAATGTAGATAACATTGATAAGATCAGGAATGAAGATCTATGTTTCCCAGATAAGTGACTAACTCTTCTTTGAAACTTTGTTTGAAATTAGAGGTAAGACCATTTCCTATGCCTCCCATAAGAAAAAGCAGGATTCTAAAGAAGAACGCAACCTTGAAAAAAGAATTAGGTCTCTTGAAAAAGACTTGCAGGAAGATGACATCCCCCTTTTGGAACATTTGAAAGCACAACTGCAAGAAATTAGAGACTCTAGAATACAAGGCATAGCAATACGTTCAAAGGTTCGCTGGATAAATCAAGGGGAAAAGTAAGCAAATATTTCTGCAACCTGGAAAATAGAAATTACTTAGACAAATCAATACCATTTCTAGAGAAAAATAACAATTATGTTATCTCTGATCAAAAAGGTATACTTGAAGAATTAGACAGTTTTATGAAGACCTATACAAGTTTCATGATGTTTCTGACATTGACATCACAGCTGAATTCCCTGATGCCCCAGTTTTAAACACATGAAGACAGTGAGTCAGTTGAAGGACTCATCACATATCAGGAGGCGGCAACTGCACTCAAACATATGAAAAACTTTAAGAGCCCTGATCCTGATGGATTTACTGTGGAATTTTTCAAGTTCTTCTTTGCGGACATTGGCAGCCTATTTGTGCGCTCAATTAATGAAGGTTTTTCTAAAGGTCAGCTGTCAATATCACAGAGACAAGGGACCATCATATGTATTCTGAAAGAAGATAAATCAAAACGATTTCTTAAAAACTGGCGTCCCATTTCACTCCTAAATACTGCATACAAGATTGCTTCACATGTATTGCTAACCGTTTGAAGGGGGTACTTCCACAAATAATTCACGAAAGTCAAAAAGTTTTTTGAAGGGCCGCTTCATTGCTGAAAATATTCGATTACTTTACGATACACTTTTGTATGCTGAAAAAGAAAATATTCCTGGAATGTTTTTATTGGTTGATTTTGAAAGGCCTTTGACAGCGCGTTTCTTGGTTATTCTTGGAGAAGTGTTTTTTTTTAAGTTTGGCCCAAGCATGATTAACTGGATTAAGGCCTTTTATAAAGCATATAACAACTTGCGTGTTGGTTAACGGTCAATACTCCCCATGTTTTCCATAGAAAGAGGGGTGAGATAAGGGAACCCCATTATCCCCTTACTTATATCTGATTTGTGTTGAAATCCTGTCTCTTATGATTCGTAGAAATGTACTTATCAAAGGAACAAAAATAAAGGCCAAGGAAAGAGCTTGCTTTCCCAGTTTGCAGATGACACAAGTTTATGCTTGGATGGAAGTGAAAGATCATGAACTTTGATAAAACCCAATGTGTCTGGATTGGAAGCAGAAAGAACTGTGGTGTCCGAGAGATGAGAGACAAGAATTTTGTATGGGATCCTGGCACCTTTAAAATTTTGGGAATTAAACTTTCTACTAACACCGATGTGTATTGTAAAAATAATTATGAGGATAAACTCAAGAATGAAAAGGATCCTTGCTTCTTGGAAGAAGCGACAACTTACTCCCTTTGGAAAGATTACTGTTATTAAGACAATAGTGTTCTCAAAAATTGTCCACTTATTAATTAATCTGCCTGATCCATCAGAAACTTATTAGTACTTTAGAAAAAAAACTGTACATTTTTTATGGAATGGCAAACAAATGATCTTATCATTCTTTTGGCTAAATTCCATATTTATAAATGTAAATTTTTTTTTTTTTTTTTACAGCATGTACAGCCAACTTTACAAGCCTTTACTTTATTTTTAAAAAAACAGATACAACATAGAACAATACTTAGCCTCTATAGATAATACA
>JADBJO010016121.1:30170-37670 GCA_016801955.1 Conus betulinus | reverse complement strand
TATTTGAAATCTAAAACTGTTATGTCATGTTCCAGTATTTCCATTATTTCTAAAGCTGAAAAGATCTGGATGAATGACGGAAAGTGTTTTTGGAATCAAAAGGGAGTAGTCCTAGTGAAATCAAAGTTCCCCCGCCTTTTTTCGTTTGCGGGCGTGTTTTTAAATGATTCATTTTTTTATATACCTACACACACGGTCATTTACAAGTGATACTGATACGTTGAGAATAGCCGGCACCCTCAGCATGACCTGTTTTAATCCACTTAAGACTGATTGCCATGAGAGGATTCCATTCCATGCCCTCCCCTGTCTGTAGAAAAAAAAACAAAAAAACTTGATGTTTAGTTAAAATGAGCCGATTAGTTCGTAAAGGCGGGTGATGCTCTTGGACGTACAAAGTGTAAATTGATGACCCATATTATTTTTAAAAGCTCTAATCTCAGAGTGCAATTCTGCGATTGCTCAATGCCGATGCAGTTCCAGCTTCCAGTATGGAATCATGTTCATCTTTAAACCGGAAACGGTGCTTGTGCACCAAGTGCTCTGACCCCCCCCCCCCCCCCCCCCCCCCCCCCCCCCCCCCCCCCCCTCCACACACAAATAAATATTTCCCCTGAATCAGTTCTGCAACCACTGCATTGTGTTCATGATTAGAATTGAGCATTTCTGACTATCTTCAATCATGTCTGCCACTAGACTGACCTTGATCTGCAATGGAAATAACAATGATAACCATAATGATAGATACAGTAGTAGGCCTATCTATAATGATAATAATAGTCGGTGGAATAGAATATAAATGATCAGTGAGAAAAAAGATGAAAGGACTATTGAAAAAAAAAGGGGGGGGGGGGGGGGGGGGGGGGGGGGGGGAACCACATAGGCCTACCTACATCCATATGCTCTTTTTTTAACACATGTGAGCACAACAACAACAACAACAACAACAACTACTACTACTACTGCTGCTGCTACGACTACTCTACTGCTACTACTACTTCTGCTACTACTACTGCTGCTGCTGTTGCTGCTGGTAATAGGATTGGTGATAATAGGACAATAGTAATTGTAACATAATGGTAATATTAATTATGGTAATTATGGACATTAGTAATGATAATGATGATGATGATGATGACTTGATAGTAATGATAATAATAATATGAGGATCATAAGCATGACAGAATGGTAAAATTAAAAGTAATATTCGTAATGATAATAGTCGGTGGAAAGAAATAGAAATGATCAATGAGTGAAAGGCTAGTAGCCTACTATTAGAACAGGGAGGAGGTTATATGTAATGGTAATGGTAGTGATGATAATAGTGATGATCGTAGTAATAATAGTTATAAAGATAAATCACACACACACACACACACACACACACACACACACACACACACACACACACACATGCATACACGTGCACACATACGCACGCACGCATGCACACACGCACGCCCGCGCACACACATACACAGTAACCTAATAAATAAAGTAATGGTATTCTACAATATGCACATAAAAGACTAAATCTAAAGATGAAGACGAACGTGAAAAAATAAAGTTAGGTTGCTGGCTTTTAAAACTGCGGTGACAAAACTGATACGCCGCCCTGTCTTAAAGCAGCATTACGTTTCAAACATGGGCGAAGGTTAAGGAGGGTGGGGAACGTGGTAGTATAGAGGAGAAAGGGTAGTGGTGTGGGGGTTAGGAAATACAATTACTGGTCATGTATGTAAATGTACCAATATTTGCACTGCTGGTCCTGAAAGTGGTCACCCTATCTGGGCCCTGTGCTGGTACTAATCTAGCATAGAATAATGAAAATAAGAGCTACTTCCTTGTGACCTTGACTGTGACACCAACGTCACTGACTGGACTGACATTTTATCATAATTATCATACATCAAATAAGTGATTCATCTTACAGGCTTTATCAGCTGCTTGTCTGAATATTCAGACAGAAATGATAAGCTTACATTTTTTTGGTTTGTTTTTTACATGAGTGCGCTGTTGCTTTGTGTGATTGCTAGTTTCTGTGGGGAAACTGGTCTGGAAGCGACTAAAAAGCCTAGTGTGTAAAGTGTTTTTAAAACTGTTAAGCGCGTTTCCATGGTGGCAATGTAAGTTGGCAGGTTTGTGACAATGGTTTATAACTCTGTTAGTAAAAAGATGCAGAAATGAAATGAGAGAGAAATGTTGCCAGTTTCGGTGGGTGTCCCCTTGTGTGTACACTGTCGTTGAAAGTAAAAAGATTTCGTGTGGCGTCGTTACCATCATGACCATACAGGCCTCAGACGTATCAAGTAGGCTACCACTCAGCCTCCGATGCATAGGCTTGTCAGTTGTTGGAAATTTGATCTCTCCCTGGATGCCAGTGTGCTCATTCCTAAATTAATTATTTCTTGGTAAAGCATTTCTTAACATTTTCTGTTACGTTTACATGTTTTTCTTTTTTTAAAGATTCGGGGCCCATACCACATTTCCGTAGTAATTAGATCTGCGTACATATTTTGAAAAAAAACATAAGCGTTAAGTCTTTATGTTAAAACTCGATAAATGTAAACGAGTAAATAAAGAAATGCGTAAGTCTCCGACAGTGTAAAAACGAATACTGGAATCATCCCCGACTGGAAGACCCACCACTGCCTCAATGAACGGGTGATCTACTAGGCTACTAAAATTTTTACGGACACCATCTCTACAAAACGCTATGGGAACAGGGGAAGCAACGCTGACTGACTTTCAAGTGTATGCACCGTTCGGACATGGCCGCTGGGAAGCGAGGGCAAATGATGTTCTGTATTTCACCAAGGACGTTGCATTCATTGTGAGTTTGAACGGCTACAATTCCTGCCAGAGGCAACTTTTACACTTTCCTAATTTTGGTCAGTGGCATGAACGTTTGGCGGTTTGGCGTGTGGTTTTTTCAACGACTAGATGTAGAGATCACATCCCCCCCCCCCCCCCCCCCCCCCCCCCCCCCCCCCCCCCCCTTTTTTTACGCTGAGGATTGTTTGTTGGTCATTCTATCACATAGCAGAAAGAGAGGAGGTTTTGTGTTTTCCTGAAATGTGTGAGGATGCGCCACGTCCAATTTTCCCTTTATCTTTCGATTTTCAAACAAACTCGGGAAACTTTACACGACACGTCCCCGCTCCTGTTTTTGCTATGCCGTGTAACAACTGGGTAATGGGCTGAGGAAGTGTGGATAACTGGATTGGGGTGGTCATTGTATAGCTCAGGCATGTACTCCAAACGTGCTTGGTAAGAATGTGTCCAAACTTTTTTTTTTTTTTTTAACTAGATCAAAGAATAAACGCCATCACCAGAAAGCAAAAAAAAAAAAAAAAAAAAAAAAAAAATGCAATTGTGCTGAAAGTATCAAAATCTGACATATGACTCTGAGAGTGAGAAGAAAGCAGGGTTTTTTTTTTTTTTTGTTTGTTTGTTTGCTAATCAGATTTCTCCAGCCATTCCTCCCTCCTCTGCAAAAGAAGAAAAGAGAACACACTGAACAGTTTACAGTGCTCTTAAGATATAGGAATGCAAAACAGGGTCAGGTGTCCACCAAATAAGGGTCACAGCAGGAGTGGTGAAAAGAGGTTTCTGTGTGGCATACAGACAACCTTTTCCAATACCTCTTAACCCCATCCCGACATCCTGCTATCCAACCTAAAGTCCCCCTCTCTTCTCCCAAGACTCTGTCCAGCCCCCCCCCCCCCCCCCCCCCCCCCCCCCCCCCCCCCCCCCCAAGTTCCTGCCCATTTTTTGTGTGCGGACGTGTTTTTTAAATGATTATATTTTTTATATACCTACACACACAGTCATTCACATACAAGTTAATACCGATATGTTGAGAATAGCCGGCACCTCTGCATGACCTGTTTTTAATCCACCCTAAGACTGATTGCCATGAGAAGATTCCATTCCATGCCCCTTTCCAGTAGTAAAAAAAAACAACAACAACAACACAACACAACAAAACTTGATGTTTAGTTAAAGTGAGAAGATTAGTTTGTAAAGGCGGGTGATGCTCTTTGACGTCTAAAGTGTAAATTGATGACCCATATTGTTTTTAAAAGCTCTAATCTCAGAGTGCAATCAGCAAATGTTCAATGCCAATCCAGTTCAAGTCTCAAATCATGTTCATCTTTAAACTGGGTGCTTGTGCACCCAGCACTCTGAAACTAACCCCCCCCCCCCCCCCCCCCCCCCTTCTCCTTCTCCACACACAAATACATATTTCCCCTTCATCAGTTCTGCAACCTTTGCATTGTGATAATGATTAGAATTGAACATTTCTGACCACCTTCAATTGTCACTAGACTGACCTTGATCTATAATGGAAATAAGAATGATAAGTATACTGATAAATACAGTAGCAGGCGTATCTATAGTGATGATGAAAGTCGAAGAAAGGATATAAATGATCAGTGAGTACAAAGCTGTAAGGACTGTTGGAATGCGGGGGGGGGGGGGGGGGGGGGGGGGGGGGTGCTACCTACACCTACATACTCTCTCTCTCTCTCTCTCTTTTTTTTTTTTTTAAATACATGTGAGTACTACAACAACAATAGCCCAATAGCCTACTATTGGAACGGGGAGGAGGCTACATACTTATGATAGGATGGTAATGATCATGATGAAATAGTGATGGTAGTAGTAATAATAGTTATAATGATAATCTAGTGATGTTTTTTTTCAATATTAGTAGCAGCTGGAAAGGCATAGAAATATGATGAGTGAAAGGCTAACATTACTATTTGAACAGGGGGTGAAAAAAAAAAGGGGGGGGGGGGGGGGGGGCACACTTATACACACACATACACATACACGCGTACACACACACACACACACACACACACACACACACACACACACACACACACACACACACACACACACACACACACACACACTCTCTCTCTCTCTCTCTCTCTCTCTCTCTCTCTCTCTCACTCACATAGACACATACACTCATGCACACATGCACACTCACGCTTCTTGTATTGAGGGCTGGGGGTAGGGGTGGGGTGGTGGTGGGTGAAGAGACCCATATTCAGGGGGCAATGAAATACCAAGCCCCTGGGAAATAAAGATATATGCATACACACAAAATGAAACCCTCTCTACTCCCACTTTTCCATGATCATGATAATCTTTAATGAAAAAATAATCTGACGGTATTCTACAATATGCACACATGGAAGACTAAAGATGAAGATGTATGCGAAAAAATAAAGTTAGGTTGCTAGCTTTTAAAACTGCGGTGACAACAAACTGATACGCCACCCTGGTTTAAACCAGCATTATGTTCCAAACTTGGGAGAAGGTTAAGGAGGGTGGGGAACATGGTAGTATAGAGGAGAAGGATAATGATGTGGGGTCTAGGAAAAACAATTATTGGTCATGTATTTAAATGTACATGTATTTGCACTGCTGGTCCGGAAAGCGGTCACCCTATCCAGGCCCAGTGTACTCGTACTAAATTAGCAGAAAATAATGAAAATGAGAGCTACTACTTCCTTGTGACCTTGACTGTGACACCAATTGGACTGACATTTATCATAATTCTCATATGTCAGATCAGTGATTCATCTTACAGGCTTTATCAGCTGTTTGCCTTAAGAATATATATATATATATATATATATATATATATATATATATATATATATATATATATATATATATATATATGATAAGCTTACATTTTTGTTGTTTGCTTTTTACATGCGTGCGCTGTTGCTTGTGTGATTGCTAGTTTCTGTGGGGAAATTGGTCTGGAAGCGACTACAACTTACAAGCCTAGTGTGTATTGTGTTTTTACAAAAACTGTTCAGCATTTCCATGGTGGCAATTGTAGTATTATTAAAGTGGAGACATGTGATGGCGTGTCGGTGACTGAGCGAGCTGATGAACAAGAGAGCGTTATGTTTCTAAGGTAACTTCCCGGATATTATTCGTAAGCACTGAAGAGTTCTGGTCACGTCGGCTTGTCTGCTGAGTCATTATCCTACAACAATGTGAGCTGGCAGATTTCTTACACAGGTTTATGTTAACTCTGTAAGTAAAAAGATGCAGAAATGAAATGAGAGAAAAAAATGTTGCCTTATCTTTGCATCAGGTGGTAGCCCCCAAACAGCCTCCTTGGAACCACCTGGCGTGTACCTTGAACATTGTCATATGAAAAAAAAAAAAAAAAAAAAAAAAAAAAAAAAAAAAAACAAGGAGAATCAACTTTCAGACGCAATGAAAATTCAAACAATCAGAATGTGCCAGTCTGCAAATACTTAAGCAAGGCCTTAGCACATAAGTTTTTGAAATACTTCTTTAAGCAAGGCCTTAGCACATTAGTTTTTTCAAGTGCCGCCTGTACACAATTTTTCTTTGACTCTTTTGAAGAAATAATGCCCACATGAAAATCTACAATCAGTTTTCAACTGTGCAGTTTACATGACACTTACAGTTACATACATAGGTTGAGTCTGTGAGTTCCTTGAAAGCACCTGTTTAGAGCTCTGTGATAGCCTGTAGCAGCTCGTCTGCAATTTTTTTTTTGCATTAAAATGACACAGGCCATTGAAGCATTTGCCAGCAACTTTTCACTGACATTTTTAAAAACACAGTATGGTCATGATAAGTACAGGCTGGAAAGAATGTGTTCAGTGTGTTTGTAACTAAGTTTTCATTTTTGGGGAAAATCTTAATTTGAAGTACCTCCTGAAAAAAGTCAGTTTTTCATGATGATAAGTCAGTCAGAAACACTGCAAATTCTTGGAATCACCCCAAGTGAAAGAAAAAAAAAATACAAGAGAGCTCTCTCTATCTGTAGACACCATCACCTGGTCAGACTGATGATTATTACAGGCAGTCTGTGCATAGTTAATGGAAGGACAGTGAAGCTACTGCCCTGATAATATTGTCTCCCTTCCGGCATGTCAGACACACTTGAATTTTATTCTTCAAAATCAGTATTCAAATAGGATGGACAGCTGCAGCTTTTGCTGGGAATTCCTCTCCTATTTATTCATGCCTGTTGTTATGGTAAAGGGTACTGTTGTGACACATGTGATTTTCTATGTTAATTTTTTTTTCCAAACCACCCCCTTTATCAGTGCATGTGTGTGTCTGTGTTGAGTTGGAGGTGTAGAGAGGGGGGGGGGGGGGGGGGGGGGGGGGGGGGTGCCAAGTGGGAGGAAGGGTGCAGTGGGGTGTGAGAGGAGGGGGGGAGACATAGGGAAATGCACCGTCAGTACCACACACAAGCACACACACACACACACACACACACACACACACACACACACACACACACACACACACACACACACACACACACACACAGAGTATCTGAATGAAGATGTCTTTGCAGTTTTTTGATTATCTGCTCAACAGAAAATCATACATAAATTGACAGTCTCTGAGAGATGCAAAATGTTTATTGGGAAACCATATATAGAACAACATGATTCAATGATCTTGTACCGAATT
>JADBJO010016121.1:22670-25170 GCA_016801955.1 Conus betulinus | reverse complement strand
TATAGTGGGCACCGTCCATCAGAGTATTAAATCTTGTAAAAAGCAAAGGGTCAGTCCATTATTACCAGCATTCAGACAAAGCCTGAGTCTACAGAGTCTATTGTAATCCTAGTCATCATTTTCAGTGGCCTTCTCAGTATTAATCTTGAACTTTAAGACACAATACTAAAGATGCAAAATCATTTCTTTACTTAAATTGACTGCAACAGATGTTAAATAACACAGCTGCAGCCGGTAAAAATCTGGAACATGCCTACTTGATTTTTTTTTTTTTTTTTTTTTTTTAAATCCATTTTGCTGTCTTCATCTTTCCAGCCAACTCACACAGGCGTTGCCCCCACACGGCTCATTCCAGCTCCCCATCCACAGCCACAGTATGGCTCATCCCGCCAAGCCTTGGCCCTGACCCGACAGTCTACAGGGAGCAGCAGTCAATGCCTTGTCATGCATGAGGTGACCCACAAGAGATGACCCACTGTTGCCCAGTCACTTTGGTGGTGTTAAGTGGTGCTTGCTATGATCTGACGAACAGCCAGGACACCACCTAGTAAGCCCCCTACTGACAAATTATTTGTGGAGCCAGCTTGACTGAGCTCTCCCTCTCAAGAGTGCAATCACATTTGTCCAGTGACAGTCTCCATGAATTGGCTGATACCAGTGACCCGACAGGACTTCACCAATGGGTGAGAGGAAAACAACACTGAGGTCTGCGACTGTAAGAGAAGGGCATGAAGGGCTGCAGACTATGAGGCTTTCTCTTTAAAGAGGGTTTCACAGTGGGGCCAGTGTGTAGGCAGAAACTGCAACATTACAAAAACCAAACAGAAAAACAGAATTACTGAGCCGCCAAACAAAGGAACACATTCTCCACAGACACAATGCATCTGGACTTATTGGGTCTTCTTTAGGCTGTACAAACAATATTCAGAATGATCGAAACAAAACATTAGATGAACAGTCACTTACTTTACTCTTTGATCTGGGTGAAAATGTGGCGTGGGTTGGAAAACTACTGAATGGAACTGTAGAGAAGAGGGGGGGGGGGGGGGGGGGGGGGGGGGACTATAACAATAAGATATAACAATAAACAGTCACTTACTTTACTGTTTGATCTGGGTGAAAATGTGGCGTGGTTGGAAAACTACTGAATGGAACTGTAGAGAAGGGGGGGGGGGGGGGGGGGGGGGGGGGGGGGGAGAAAAAAAAGACTATATAGCAATTGTAATTGCAGTGATAATAATGAAAATAATGCTTACCAGGTCTTGCTTATCTTAAGGTACCAGGTGGCTTAGTGTGTGTGTGTGTGTGTGTGTGTGTGTGTGTGTGTGTGTGTGTGTGTGAGTGTGTGTGTGTGTGAGTGTGTGTGTGTGTGTGTGTGTGTGTGTGTGTGTGTTCACTTTGTTGTGCACAAGTAGGTCTTTGAGGCTATTTACTGTCTTAGAGAGTAATCATAGGTTTGGTCTCAAAGGCAGGTTTATGATCTACATGTTCCAGTTGATTTGAACATGTTGCTTGAAAATATATTATTTGTAAGAATCTACATTTAGTGCCTTAAAATTTTGAACTGTAGAGAAATTTGCTGAATCTCACTCACAGAAAATATTTGGCATTGCTGAAACAGTAACAACAGATTTGATTTCAAGGTGTGGTATTGAAATGAAGACATTCTGTTTCAAGGCATAGAATGGATGAGAGTTAGGCACCAGGAACAAATCCCTTGTTTAAGATTACATTATCTGTGGCATCATTTTTTCATTAAAAAAAAAAAAAAAAAAAAAATGTGGGTTATATGTATTTAACTGTTAAGCAGTTTCTCTTAGAAATGTGTAGTGTTACAGGTGGTGTTGTTTAGTGAATTCCCTTTGAAGAAAGGATTGATTCATTTCATGTGAAATTTGGAGGGGCCCATTTATTACGTATTAACAATGGAGAACAGCAACAAAGTGGGGCATGAATAGCTCAGTTGGTAGAGCTCCGGACTCGTGATCCTTGTGATCCTGGGGTTGTGGGTTCAAATCACGGCTGGGGCATTTCTGTACAGGGGATTTATCCCTCGGAGTTAGCATTGGTTCTGACTCTGTTTTCCCGAAAAGTCCTTCAAATGAGACTATAAACTGAGGTTCTGTGTAGGAAGGCATGTATAACATCTTGCACATGTATATGTGAAATTGACTGTAGTGCCGTCTGTTCAAGGGCTTTCATTGTTTTGCTTTTTTGTATCTGTTCAAGGGCTTTCATTGTTTTGCTTTTTTTGTATCTGTTCAAGGGCTTTCATTGTTTTGCTTTTTTTGTATCTGTTCAAGGGCTTTCATTGTTTTGCTTTGTTGATAACATTGGTGAAGTGCCCTGTACTTGCTTCTGTGTGAGAGAAGGCCAGGAAAAAAAAACAAAAAACACAAAAAAAAAGCAAACAAACAAAAAAACAAAACTCACACAAACACAAATCCCCAACAAAAAAAAAAAACAAAACAAAAACAACAAAAAAACGAACACAAAACAA